>JABJWA020000020.1:0-85666 GCA_020352615.2 Yoshiicerus persimilis
GGTTTAATACCCTTTGGAAATAATACTACTATAATAATAAATAATAATACTACTATAATAATAAATAATAATACTACTATAATAATAAATAATAATACTACTATAATAATAAATAATAATACTACTATAATAATAAATAATAATACTACTATAATAATAAATAATAATACTACTATAATAATAAATAATAATACTACTATAATAATAAATAATAATACTACTATAATAATAAATAATAATACTACTATAATAATAAATAATAATACTACTATAATAATAAATAATAATACTACTATAATAATAAATAATAATACTACTATATTAAGGAAATTGCAAATTGAAAGAAATACTTTTTACTGAATTTTGAATAACAGGGACTGCAAAAGCTGAATGACAAGAACTACAAAGATGGATTGAATGTGTTGATAAAACAAGCAATGTCTATAGACAATACACGTGCCCTTAATACTTCGTCTGATGATATTATGATCTCCTCAGATGACGAACTAAATCTCAGATGAGTTTTATTTTGGTGTTAAAAGATAGACAAATTTATTTTAAGACGCTACAAATGGAATGTTGACTTAAGTAGCATTAAAATACACACACGATCAATCAAACCCCAGATTGTACAATTAATTCAGCCTAATTATTAAAGCATAGGAGGAACTTTTAATACACAGATAATTATTACTGTATTTGCTACAACTCCATTGTCATTGCAACAAATTAATTTTAAGAAGACTACAATAGGAATTTCGACTTAGGTAGCATTATAATTCACAAATCCTTTAAACTTGTTGTTGCATAATTAATTTAGCCTAAATATTAAACTAGAGGAGGAACATATTTGTGGGTCATACGGTAATTTCTACAACTCCATCATTTTATCAAACTGATTCTTCCCAATTCCTCTTCCTCTTTTACGTGCAAACAAATAATAATCAGACTTTTCATTGACACGTTTTGCAAATTTGCTGCCTTCAAAATTTCCCAATTCAAAATTCAATGGTCCGATCGCAATGGCTTTGTTTTGTTTTTTTATAAATTGTAAAAAGTCGACATTATTCATAAAATTCATTGTACAGTCAAAGTCGTCATCAATACAAAGAACTACCTCTCTTGCCTTAAATTTATACAAAATGTCTGCAGGAAACTCATTAAGTTTAAATAAAACAAGTTTATCCAAAATTTTGATACCTTCTCCCTTAACTAGGTATATATCGGCAGCGTTTAATCGCAATTTCCTTACGTTATTAGAAATATGCTTTAGGGAAATCCAATGTATATAATGATTGATTTCAAGCGCGACTAGACTTCGAAAAAATTTGCACGATGTAGAATTGAATCGATCATTAAATTTCAAATGTTTCAAATTGGGAACACAAGTTACTACCGTTGAAGGCAGCTCAAGGTCATCTGATATAGTGAGCTTTTCCACTGAAGACGGAATACGTTCCAACCGCACACTTTTGAGTTCCAATTCTTTAACACGAATTAAAATGTTGCTGGGGTATCTCTTTATCGTACGGTTGCCCAATACAAATGTCGCTATTTCCCAGTTTGAAGTTTCCCAGTTCAGGATGATTACATCTAAGATATCTAATAGTTCCAAAATCGCTTTTCCAGCCAAATCTAAATTCAAAGCAGCAAGATTGTTGAATTCGTCGTAATGAATTATACACCGCTTCATATTGTCAAAACCAATGAACTCATTGAGAGGTCTTGTATTATCATTCATTGGAAAAAGAAATTGACAATCTTTCAGATCGATTTCTGTAGGAGAAATACGGATTCCAGTTGTTAGCTCGAGACAACATTTACGAAGGTGTAAATATTGAATGTTTAAGATGTCACCAATGCGGAATTTGATCTTGTAATTATTGTATTCTGAGGAATGAATCGTTAGCTTGGTGATGTTTAGCCCTGTCTTTAAGGCCGAATAACCAAATTGAATGCTGTACTCCACCTGAATGTTATAAACTTTGAAGTCTTGAATTGCAAATCCCGTAGTTTGAAAGCATCTGCGCCAAAAAGATTCCGACAAGGGATCACGATTGAAAAAGTCAAAGTTCTTCAATCCGAAAGCCGTAAATGGAATTTGTGTTGCAGAACAACTAAATGTGTCTGTAAAATCAGCTATATTTATATCAGGGAAAGCTAATTGACAGTTGAATGATACCCTTGACAGTTTTCGAAAGCATGGTTCAGCAACGTAATTCCATGTTTGGCAAACCAGTCGACATTGCTTTATATCCTGAAGAGGCAGAAATCCAAATATATTCTGGAGGACCTTTATGTATGAGTGAAGAAAGCTCATTAATTTTAAAACTAAAATTTTTTAATTCAAGAGTGCTTTAAAGAAATTTATTAATGTGAAGAAAATTACCACTTCCATTTCCAGAGGATTCTTACTAAGAGGTTTGTACGACGGTCCACTTAAGGTGTTGACACTGTTACAACTATCCTTTACTACCAATCCATCAGACGACATAGGAGATCTTAATACCTTCCAAATTTTAGCTGAATTTTCCAAATCCATTTTTTAATGTGGTGAAGGAGTTCGTCGTCTATTGAAATCTATGGCACTATAAATTAAATAATTTAGAAAAAGAATTAGGATTATGGTCAATATTACTAACATAGCAGTATGAATATTTGAAAATGGCATGTACGTCATCGACTTTTGCTTCTCAGAAAAAGTAAAAAAAGTACAGTAACCTCCTAAATAAGATTTTTCGCCCCTTCTTACAGTTACAGCCCTATTACAATTTGGTGACTTTAACCATGTCAACAATTTTGCCCTTACCACCACCCTCCTTTACAATGACCCTTAACAAAATTTAAAGTACCTCCAGTCCGAAAAATTTTAACCTTTGTTTCTCGGTTAATTAGAGACTTAGAGATTTTAAGATGTTTGCTTATGATAAATAATGCATACAGGTTTAATGACTGCTTTTTTGTTAATATCCAACGTGGCTACAAATGATAACGAGTTAGGAAGTAGTGATAACAAAAAAACGAAATTTGATCACAAGAAGCACAGAAGAGAGCACAACAATCATTGTTGTTGTTGATTGATTATTGATTGCACATGCTCAGAAAATTGCTATCTTAAACGGCGCCTAAGTTTAATCCAATTGGCATCATTCAGTTCCGAGGTAGATCTTCAATACCTCTCTCATCGACATCAATTTATTCAGTAGCGGAAGCTATATAGTGTAGGCTTCATTTCATTTCATTTTTATTAGCTGGAAAATAACATTACATATTTAATATTTTTTCGTATACTACAGGTACACCACACCTACTAGTAATAATTCAGAAACGAATTTCAAGAGGCACAAGTTTTGAATTGTTACAATAGGTAAATTAATATGTTCAATGAATATCATGATCATATAAAAGAGATATGCAAAAAGAATCTGAAATAATTATGTAAGTATCCAATTTTACCAACTGTCAATTTATTGTTATCATATTTATATTTAAAAGCTTTTGATCATAAAAATAATTACACCAAATTTCATTTCTTATCATCGACAAAAAATTAAAATAGAACTTAGCATAGGCTGCACTCTTTCCTTGAAGCGTTACAAATTTAACAAATGTGAAAAGTTATTTCTATTGTTGTGAAATGAATGTGTTTATATTAGCAGTTTACTTTATTATTTCAGGGCGATGATAATCCTACTGGATGTGTCATTTTCAGCACGATCCTATCCTGATTGGGTCCCCAATTCTATTTGACAGCAAAATCCCGTCGGATATGTTTTGCCTGTTCTCAGGTCATGTCATTTGGACGTTTTCGTTTTGGACCTTTTCTCGGTACACCGTAAATTCTTCCCGACTGCCTATGTTGGTTGGAGTGTAGATAATGGGGCCAGGAGTGAAATGGGTCGGTGGCAACGGTTGCAACATTTTTGGGAAAGGACTTAGATATTATTTTCCGGTTGCAGCGGTTGCAACACACTGTAAACAAAACTTAGTGTAATAAAAATTGATTAACAACCCCCTTAATACCTATAATAATAATACCCCCCTAAAAACACCAATTTAAAATACCCACTTAAAAATACTTAAAAATGCCTTCTCAAAATACAAATAATGCGGTTTTGAGGTGACATTTGTGAGGTGGGATTCATTTTTGAGGTGATGTTTTTGAGGTGGTATTTTTGTAGTAGTATTTTTCAAGTAGTATTGCTAAAGGCGGTATTTTTAAGAGTATATTAAGGGGGTATTTTTAAGGGGGTATTTTTACGGAGGTAATTATAAGGGGATATTTTTAAGAATGTATGTTTAAGAAGGTATTTATAAGATGGCATTTTTACGCAGGCATTTTTAAGGTAGTATTTCTAAAGGTGGCATTTTAAAGTATTTTTAAGTAGGTATTATAAATTGGGTATTTTTAAGTGGGTATTGTAAATTGGCCATTTTTAAAGAGGTATTATTAAAGGGGTATTAAGATATTAGGAGGATTGTTAATCAATTTTAATGATACCAAACTAAGTTATGTTTACAGTCATTACAGGGCATTGCAACTGCTGCAACCGGAAAATAATATCTAAGTCCTTTCCCAAAAATGTTGCAACCGTCGCAACCGTTGCAACCGTTGCCACCGACCCATTTCACTCCTGGACCCATTATCTACACTCCAACCGCTATGTTTCCTATTCCTAATGTATTGAAACTAAAGGATAAAAATTGCATTGTAAATTATTGCACATAGGAAAGTAGTGAAATTGACACATTGATATTTATTAAGTAAATTTAATGACGGCCAGACAAACCAGAAAACATAATGTAAAGTTTATTTGGATACTAAAAGTGTTGTTGATTTTAGTTTATTGCTTTTTATTTATTTGATTGATTTCTTTCCTTTTCCCATTTACTCTATTTGCAAGCTTAATTTTTCTTTGGATGCTAACAATGATCCAACGAATGATGTAACTAAAATGAATGAAAAACTCCCTTCTGTAACATGACTTATGAAAATAAGTTTACGTTCTATTTCCTTGAGAAGTTTTCTTTCGTTTCTTTCACTATTGCCGTTAAATGTGTAACTTAGACTCAGTTCGTTGAATTATTTTAGCCTAAATAAGATCAAATATATCTAAAATGGGGAAATTTATTTTCCTTCAAATTTTTAATTTTACCTACCGCTTTTAGCAAAGAACAATACTGCAATGCAATCATTAATTCAGACCTTCAGAAACGACCTTCATTATTTTGGAGTCGTTTTTAGACAGACAGACAGACAGATCGTTCATTACTGTAAAGACTCCTCATACTAATTATGATGATGTTGTTTTACAATTATGCACTTCTTTTTCCGAACAGTATGATTACAATGATCAATGACGAACTTTTAATTTTGGGACATGTAAATGATTTCACAGCTTTGTATTTTACTTACATGAGATGTTATTGATGTATTTTAATCAGTCTAGAGTTTTATATTACATTATGTACTTGTGACAAGAACAGGAATTTCTTTTTTATTTTAATGACAAATTAATTTGACAATTCAAAGTTTAGAAAACTGGTTATTTAGTGAAATATTAAATTCATAAATGAATATAAGTTAAATTGAAAAATCATACACTAAAATGTTGTTTGTTTTGTCTCGCAGTGCTTTCGGTTACACTTGCTTCCATCGACACACCTCTGGCATGCAATCTTCAATTCAGTGTCACAGTAATGGTCCCAAAACTTGTTTTGACCGTCGACCCAACCGACCATAAGACACGACGTGATTCCATATCCGTTGGGTTCTCCAGATGCCAGATCGCTGAATTGACGGGATTCTCCATTTCTCCAATTGAAAGCCTTTTCTGCCTTGAAGAATTGTGCTCCAAGCCAAACTCCAGGTGATTTTATTCCAACCTTCCGGAACCACTCATGGAAAAATGTATTTTCTTCCGCCGATTGTATGGTCACCATTTCAGCACAGTGTTTTTCGCAATAACCGACGTTGTGGTACCAGTCTCCTTTTCTGTCCTTTTGATCCCACGGAGTAAGGAAAACTTTTCCATTGTAAGGCTCACTTTTCAGAAACGGATCGTTTGTGCATTGCCCTGCATTACAAAATAAAAATAATTTAAAGTAACTTTTATTTACTGTTATTTTAGAATTTACTGTCTCTATTATTTTTGGAGTCTTTACTCCAACTAACAACAATCAGAGAAATATTTAGAAAATTGGAGTTTACTAATGAATATTCAAATTATAATAATAAAATTGTCTTACAAGTGTTTCTGCTTGAGCAGCCATTGACTAAGTCTTCAATGTCCCGAAATATATTTTTGTTAGCGGATGTCTTGTTGTCATCTGCAACTGTAAGCTGTAGAAAAAGCAGTCCAAAAATGATGGGGAGTGTATACATTATTTTATTCAGTAGTATATTTGTAAACTATTAAAAACGAAGAATTAGTAAAAATGAGAAGGTCGTATTTAAAACGTTCAATGTGTCCACGAATGAAACACAAATCACAATGATAGAAATAAAACAAAATCTTGCTTTATATACCCACGAAATTTAGTGACAGCTTAAGTCTTATCTAATTTAAGAAGTAAAATCATAATCAGGAATATAACATATATGTAGCAACTTTCAGGAATATAAAAAGGTAAAGTCATTCTATTTGGGTCAAGTTTTCTGACATCCATTTCTGAAAAGCAATTAGGGTCTTCTTTTATCTTTCATAACAACTGACTCAAGCTATAGCTTGAGCTATAGCCCTTAGTATGTACTAAGGGCATCTCGGTTACTTTATCTTCATTGTGCACTTGACCTATATTTCCTATTTCCTGAATCCCATGAACGCAATTTTTCTAGGGCATGCAACATAAGGAGACAAATTGTGAACTCTGACGTCTTGGTAAACAAGTCAAATATTATCTTTAATGTCATGATTCGGTTATTTGTACATTTAGGTTTACCTTCAGTTGTAGATGTCAAATGTTTTTGGTATACTGATACATATTCCTAGAAAAAAGACCAGTTACAACAATAATACGACAAAATTGGGGATATTGTCCTGTGTTAGCACGGATTACTTATCAGCGGTTTAATAATACTGAGAAATGCAGTTTTTGTAATTATATTGTGTGATAGTTTCCTTTTTTCTTTAATCCGCTGTAGAACCAGTCAGCCGCGATTGTCAGTAAACATTTCATAATTCCTTTGTTGTACTAAATAAGTGTAGACTTGCAATACACTCCATTTGTAGCCATTTCTTCGTATTTAGTCCCAATGTGCTCTGAGAATTAGTGAGAATTAGCCGGTTTAGTGTGACCTTTTTTAAAGTCGGTGCCTTCTCGATCATTTTTACAGAAATTATGTAGATTATCTTCCAATTTTGTACTGCTACTGTGTCTGTTTGAATTTCATGTGAAAATGAGCAAAACAGAATACAAAATAAATACATATTACTCCAGAATGATATCAAACAGGCTGCAGAAGTACTACACAGTTGAGGATTAAATCCACTACTTTGTTTCCAGCAACTTAAAAGCAACAAGGGTAATTTTTATTAGAAAAGGTTATCTTTAAAAGTTTTCTTATTTTCTTCCCTGTCATTTAAAAGAAAACTAGTAAATTATAACGTTATGACATAATTTTTTAACCCCCAAAATTTATAAATACTAGTATTTGAATATTTTAAACATATATGTAATAAATAATTTCATTTAGAAAACACTCCCGAAATGCGAGTTATTTGCCGATTAATCGGAGCTGTGATCTAGGGATGAATGACAATGTTTTCCAAGTGACAGCTAGGTAAATTTTATAAATACCATTTACTTGATTTTATATCTTTAAGGTACATTATTGCTTAAAATTAACTCAAAATACAGAAAAGCTCCAAAAATTTATTATCTAGCGTGTGCCAATAAAATTTATTTACTATAAAAATGGCAAAACCTAAAGACTAAAGAATTTATTTATGTTGAGTTCAAAGATAAACGTCATTCTCAAAGGGAAATATAAGTAAATCGTAGAGAAAAATCCGATAATAATTTTTCATAATTTTAAAATGTGAAGGATATAAGACATGAGTATTACTTTGCAAATGCAAAATATTTTTATATATGTTAGATGAACGAATGTAATTAAGTTGATCTGGCAGCTAAGTGCTCGGTGCAGCAAACTCGGTTACATTGAGTAGACCAGGTAAATTATTTAACCCTCAGGTTCTTTTAAATTATACTTATGAATGGTGAAATTGTGTTTGAAATTTAAAATTGAACTAATACACGTCATGAAGCTAAAATTACAATTGAATTATTAAATTGTAAATTATATATAATTAAACTGGTAGATGACGATGGAAAGCAAGCGTATCTGGGTGTACATTTCCTATTACTTTGCATGAGTAATGTTTTTCGTAAAATTACGGTTGTAATATTTTGCTATGATTGTTTTAATTTTTACATAGTTTATACATATTGATAATTTTAGTTTTGCAGCATTTGATGAGCTAACCATTTATTTATACTTCATTAGATTATAATGAAGAATTCTACAGTTATCCAATATATCGCTGTACCACATTTTTACGATCAAATAATTCTTATTTCAGCAAAAGTTTTTTTAAAAGAAAATCAAAAGAGTACCACAGAATGCAAATTTTATAGGAATTTATTCTGTATTTACGGTAGCCAGTTTCAGGTATCTTTGGAGACTATTGTAGTACGATTAGCAAATTCAATATTTAACGCAGTATTAGGAAATTCTGATTTTATTAGCAAAAAAATACTTCATATCGCCAAAGGCAATTTGCAAATTTGTGTTCGGTAGTGACACTCGTTCAGCAAGGACTGCCCGGGGGAAAACACCAACCATCCTGAGCACCTCCACCAGTTCCACAGCACCAACCTTTCGGACATTTTTTACCCCCTTTCATTCCACATCGGGTGTAAATTTCTTTTCGACGTGCTTCCTTTAAGTAAGTAAAACAAATTACAAATAATAATATACTACTTATCATGCAAAACGTGCAGAATTTTCAAAACAATTTGAAACCGGTCACCATGCTAATAATTATTAATGAACTGCAAATTATGTTATTCTCCGATTTCAGTGGTTACCATTAATAAAAATACCTATACCTCATGTATACATTTTTCAATTTAATAATGAGCTTATTGCAATAAACCACGATGTAAGTATGTTGGATTATAAATCTCAAACTCAAATATAAAGGATTAAGTTTTTTTATCAATCAGTCTATGTTTTAAGGTCATCGAGTTATAGTATAATAAGTTGACAAAAGTACGTTTTACTTACACATATAAAATTTTTATTTAATCATACCTTATTTCTTTTAAATAACATTAACGAATATTTCCATGAATGAAAACGCTTAAGTATAATTGTAAAAACAACAGGTCAAAAATGACAAATATTAGATTTACAAAAATGACGTTATGCGCACATAAAATAGTTCTGTACTGCGCTAAAATTTTACTTACCCCCTCTGGAGCGAAAGACAATACTACAATGAGTAATGCCAATAAGAATGCAAATGAAAAGTATTTCATGATTTAATTGAGTTTGTTTCAAGCAAAAGAAATCTGTGACTCCTAACAGTATTAAATATTATTTCAGCGTGAAAAGGGTTGAAAAGGTAGAGACGGTTTTGTGTATATGTGCAAAATGATTCTTTGTATTAAATGACAAGACTGAAACTCTAAATTAAAATGTAATGTTAGGGGTTCTGTACGTAGGTATGTACTGAATTAAAGGAAAGGTAAGTTTGGGAATAAGAGAATTGCTAGAAAATGTATATGGTTTTATTGACAAAAGTAAATTGGATAGAGTTTCGATGTCCGACAGTCGTACAAACACACAGAGAAAATTTTTATATCACACATATTTATAGATTTTTGAAGTACATGCAACAGGTAAGTAACAATAGCTTAAATAGCGAATTAAGAAAAAGGTTCATGAACTTATAGATAAAGAATTTCTAGAATGCTCTTGAATACATTAACTTACGTTATCTAATTATGTAAACCAAGGAACATAAAAATACAATGATATGACAAATGAACCAAAAAGCCTGATGTTTTACATAAAGAATGCCGAACTTAACATAACATAAGGTAAAAGCAATTAAATTATCATTAGTTAATTATTCATTTGGCTTCAAAGGTCAAAATCCAACTTACAATTAGTCACACATTGCAGTAATATACAGCTGTCAATTCACATTACTTAAGGCAAAGAATTATGTCACTTTAGTTACTTTTACATATTTCACTTTTGTTCAGTTCATTTTAATTCAGAGAACACAATACTAAACACATACTACAATACATAATTTACTTCTTTTCACAGTTTCCGTGGTAAATGTCTATTCGATATAATTTCCCTGATCGAGGCAATCAATCAGAGGTCAGTCCTGTTTTACAAGTTATTACCTTCTTAGATATTTATTTACATGACGTATACATGCGTACTGCATTACCACAATAAATTCTCCATCTGTAGTGGCAATGGTATTTTAGAACAAATCCAGGAAAAATAAACAAGATAAAAACTGTTTTTGGATTAATGTATTATTAGAACTTATGCATTATTCTGATCTATTTGAGACCCTAAAGACTGCTCCTAGTGAAAATGCATAGATGTATTTGCTAATTCTATACTTGCGGTATATTTACGAAAATACCTACAAAAATTTTAAAAATGGATTCCTGTGGAAGGTAAATTGCTAATGTAAATGTAAATGTAAGAATTTGTGCTGTTACAACAATACCTTTTAATGGGCAATTTGCCAAAAAACTGATTACTATTGATATACTCATTTTGCTTGGTGCAAATAACAGTCTCGCTCCACTACAGAAAATTAGTACTTTACTTTGGTTTATAGTATAGTGCCTTAAATGACGAACGTAGCATATAACTAGGCTGGTAAGGACAAGACATGCAAAATAAGCATCAAGTCGATGATACCAGGATTAAATCGACAGCAAAAATATCTAAAAAAAAGTATAATTTGTTTACTTGTTGAATTTTCATGTCAAGGTATTTTTCTATTGCCGAAAAACAAATTTTTCTTGCCTAAATCGATTGTGGCTGCCATTTAAATGGTTCATCATTTAAAAATCAGTGTGACACATGTAAAAAAATTAGTACGACTGCAAATTTCGCAAGGTTCGGTAAAGTGTATGTTTAGAGCATTACAGAATGGATAAAAAACATGTCAGGTTATGGTTGAGAAAACCCTGTAATTATATATTATTGTTCTTTTCAAGAAAATGTTGCAAATAGCAATTCAAATACTTATGACAAGGGAGAAATGAATGCTAAAGAACATTGAATAGATACCAAAAGGCATTCATTTGATTTTAATTTGACACTATTGTTCCAAATAATCGACACTATTGTTCCAAATAATCGACACTATTGTTCCAAATAATCGACACTATTGTTCCAAATAATCGACACTATTGAAAATCCAGTAAAAAATTGTGGAACTACATCGGATATTATTACTTATTAGTATCTCCTTGCATTATACATTTTTAGCTTAAGTACAAAAAGTGATGACAATTGAAATTACATGCTGCTAACAATTAAAAGAAGGAAATGGCATGAAAATTATTTTTCTTACAAGCATTTTTAGAATTAAGCAATTTTTGAGCTTTAGAAATAGAAAACTAAGGTTATTGACATGGTATTCCGGAATATTTATGGGTTACTAACGTATAGTGCAAATTATATGTACGTTACATGGCGCAAAGCATTTTCATGGTTCCTCTACTTAACACATTAATATATTTCAACAAACTAAGTTTGTTAATTGACGCTACATTGCCCAATTTTACTTTCAGAGGCCTCCAGGATTTGCAGAATTTCTGCATGTACAGCTCCTCTCTTCTATTTTTTGGATTTCTGTACAATTTCCAACTGTTTCTGCACCCATTTGAATTTTTATTCAGTTTAGCGCATGCGACAATGACTGATAGCCACAGTGTAAGTACGATGAGGATAGTCCAGACGAACATTCCCTTTTCCGCAAAGCTTATTTTGGTAAACGGTCCTAGCATAACGAAATTGCATACTAAAACCGTCCGTGTGAATACTGATCTTAATGGTACGAGAAAGGTTCTAAAAGCATTCTCTTGTCGACTGAAAAGAAGTGCCTGACTTCTGACAATTTGAGCAACGGATTCCACGTTTCTTGCAGAGCTCTTCGTGAATACTCCTCTAGTGCCATGTCTAAATAAATAAACGACATGCATATTATGTATTTGTTCCTCTTCCCAATTTTTCCATTCTTTCCAATGACAAAATAATATTTTAATTGCCAATTTCAAAATACTGAGTAAATATAACAATATTACTAATGAAGGTAAAACAATTAAATGTTTTATTGCACCTGATTTCTCGACAGATTTTTGTTTGGCAGTAACAAGAAATGCCAGCAATAAAGAAGACGTAGTAAACGAATGAGAGTTGACTGGCGAATTGGGGACCAAGCACCATAAACAAGTACATCAATCTAATATAAAAGTATTGATTGTGCTTTGGAAGCATTGACGGTAAATATATCAATGCATCTTGAGTCTCTAAATAGAAGACAAAGCCTAATATCTGCACAAAACATGTAGAAATGAGTAAATTTTGGAATCTCTTGTCAATTGATGATGTTGCATTGTATTCTTGGTCCTTGTAGTAGTTCTCTGAAAAATAAAGCAGCAAAATATTTTATACAAGAAGGACTACGGATTTTGCAGTTCGCAAAATTTACTATAAAACCTTATAGTTTTGAAATCTTATTACCTCGAAATTCAGATAGGAACTGCATTGATGAGTTTGCAAATTGCGCTATTTGTTGAGAGCGAAATAAACTGATGCATGCCAGAAGAGCCCATAGGACGAAACCGACTGAAAATATGAGACTTACTAGATTATCTGATAAGTTTTCTTTGTTGAGCAAATAATACATTCGGACTTGGCAAAGTACACAGTTACCAATTAAGGAAAACAGTATGAAGTAGCAATAAATTCGATGGATCTTTGATTTCGTTTTCACAATCATTTGCTTTTCGTCGTCCCAGGTGTACCACATGAAGCCAAATATCCAAGCACTTTTTGCTACAATTGAGACACATTTTAGATACTTTTTAGAAATCATTTTCAGTTGTCTTTCTTATACTATATTTTAGGGTGTGGTCTCTTGATGTGCTGAGGTTGTAGTAAGAAGAGTTGGAAAGGAGTAAACAAGTTTTTACAAATGGTAACTCTAAAATTATTTCTAGAAGTGTAGTTTCCCGAATTGAGCAATTTTTATGTAACCCGCAATTAGAGTTACACTACAGTGAGCACTGAGAACTTTACTGTTTTCCTTATGCCTTTATCAACTGTGGTTTTTGACGCCTTTTATTTGTATTAAGGTTGCATAAAAGACAACGTGAATTATGGGCAATTTATTCCAAATTATTTAATTCGGTCCCTGTAAAACCTTATATAGTAATTGATTAAGCAATAAACCTTACAGTAATTCAGTAAACAATAAACCTTATATAGTAATTTAGTAAACAATGTATCTTATTATGATATTGATGACAAACATTCTCATTAGAATTGCCATAAGAATTGAATTTTCCAGAAAACGATATTATAGCCATCGATAGTATACTCAACATTGGAAAAAATTATGTAATGGTCTGCAGCTGGGTTTTTCCTACGGGGGTAGCTTAGTTACGTTTATTGTGGTCTAAAATAAACATCTAAAATTGAAATAGGCACAACAAAAGCATTTATTGTATTGGGACACTATAGTAGATATTTTATACGTTACTATGAATTATGTGTTTCTAATTAAACTTACATAACTTGAAATAAAATAACTTACATCAATAAAAAAGCAATGTATACTGTATATCATATAAATAAAAGTCGCGTATTTATCATGACAGTCTAACAACTATATTTGGTTTTTTAACGGAACTTGATTCTTCGGAACTGGATTCTTGTGGATCTCGCTTTGGTTGAGAAGGAGTCATTGCAGGTTTATATGTTGAAGTCTGCCTCCAAATTGCAATTGTGTTCGGTTTCATAGTTGGACTTTTTGTCACCGAGGCAATTGTGTACGTCGGTCTTTTGGTTATAGGTGTAAAGAAATAGTTCAGTTTCTTAATGACGGAGGTTGCAGTGTTAGGCTTCTGTGATTGGCTTTCATTGGCTTCAGTTTCATTGGAACTTGGTTTGGGATTCATCAAATCGTGAGTTTTTAAATCATCTTCTTGTTGTACAGTTATTTGTAGAAGAGGATTATCCCAAGATGTAGAGTTATCTGTTTCACTTTCAAGGGGCTTTTGCTTTTTAGGAGGCCGGAAAAGAGATGAAACTTCACTTAATTCTTCAGCTATTGGCGAAGAAAATTCTTCACTTTCTTCCGAATCTGACATTTCAGACCCCTCGTCGCTTTCCTCATCTATTCGACCAGAATTATTCAAGTCTGATGATGGTAAGTCATCATAATGATGGTGTCCATGGTGTCCATGGTGGCCATGGTGGTCGTAGTGATCGTGGTGACCGTGGTGACCGTGGTGGCCGTGATGACCGTGATGACCGTGGTGACCGTGGTGATGGTGATGATCATGGTACTTATGATGGTGGTATGGACCTGAAAAACCCTCAATAAAAAGTGAAACTCAATATATAAAACTCACTTTCGAAACAAACTCACTAATCGGTTGGAGGGTTCCTCCTTAGGATAGATATTTGGAGTTTCGACGAAATAAAGCAATTTCATCGCAGTAAAGGAATTTTTTGCAATCGAAATAAAAGAATTTGAAATAAAGGAATTTCCTAAGGAAAAGAGGAATTTCCTAAAAAAATAAATGAATTTCTTTGAAATGGAGAAAATTTTTATAAATAAAGAAATTCCCAAAAAATGAAAGAATTTTTGAAAACTTTAATAAATACACTCTTTCAAGAAATGAATTTCTGGAAACATTGACCTTCTCTTGAAATGCATTATATTTTTGGAAATGTAGACCTTCTACTGAATGCCGACCAATCTGCGTTAATAAGAAACATCATCCCACAAAATAAAGGCATCCCAGGCTTTTACTTATGATGCCTGACCGTCATAATAAGCTTTTTTTAAACTTGATGTTTTCAAAAATATATTTGTACTGAAATATAAAGCCTTCGCAAGGTGCCTAATTTTTTCCAGTGATTTCAATCATAATTCTGCTTGGACTTAGAAACATGGTTTTATAATTAACATCGAAACAGTCTGTTATAGTACACACAGTGTTCTTTGGGATTCTGGACCGGTATTCTCACTTGGTCACTTGGCTAGCACGGGCTATAGCTAGCAAAGTTGTTAATTTCCTAAAATTTGGAAAAATATCCTAATGTATTTTGACGGTCGTTGCTAGGAGCAAGTTTTGATTGTCTTGGATTTTGCTAGCTATAGCCCGTGCTAGCCAAGTGAGAATAACCCTCCTGTATTGTAAATATTAAAATTACTGTGAATGCTTACATAAGTAGTGTGCTCCTTGGAAGTGCAAATAATCATGGGGGTCCAGATCTTTGTCATGACCGTGAAAACAATGATAGTGATGTCCAGTATAATGGTGATGATCATGGTGATCGTCATGATGTCCATGGTAGATTGGATAATTGTTGTAATGAAACTGCGATGAATAACCTTTGTGCTTCTTTTTATATTTCTTGTGTTTCTTATGATGCTTCTTATGATGTTTTTTCTTCTTCTTATAATGTTTCTTTTTGTGATGCCTTCCTCTGTCTTCCTCTGATGATGAATCTTCTTCCATATCAGATCTTCCAAATTGAGGATTTCTGCCAAACATTATCGGAGCAGGCTCAGAGTAACTCTTGCTATATGTAACTAAACGGTGAGTAATGGCCTGCAAGAAAATTTGATAAAAATGCATTATAGAAATTTATTAAAATGCATAACCGTCCCTATTTTTAATGCAATGATGGAATTCAAGAACTATTTTGCTAAAATATACATGAATTTTGCGTAAAATAGTTTTCCTTATAAATGATTTAACTGAATTCTTAGGCGAATTTACTGTTCTTTAAGAATTTTTTGGTATACTCAGAGCTAAATATTGAGGAAAAGGAAAATTAACAGAGATAGAGACCGAGTTTGGAGCATTTTTTGCCAATCTGTCAAACGTCGATCACAGTCTCTGTCTCTAGATTAAAGAGAGATTACAATTGGTCTTACAATTTCAGAGTGTAAAGGGGGCACTGTTTCATCAATATTTTCTCCAACGTCTCCAACATTTCGAATTCTAGTACTATTGTGTCCATTTTCAGTCTTAAAATCATATTTCGGGTTTGGATATTTTTCGTTTGCATTTTTCTTTAATTTCTCATTATTTTTTCCACTCGCATCATCTCTGTAAGTATTTGGAATTTTATTTATTAAAGTTATCCGCTATGAAATCAATTGTACAACCTTTTGTGGATAGTTTAAGAAAAGCGACTTATTAATTTGTTTCAATTTAAAATTTACCTTAACAGATCATTTATCGAGCAATCCGTTTTATTGACCAAAAGTTCTTTTCTGTCTTTCAACGAAGAGGACAATTTCCAACCCTCGTCCAATTTACTGTTGTTTCCAATATTTCCGTTTTCAGTAAGCTGTGTAGAATTCAAATCCAACATGGATGCTGCGAAAGTGGATCTTGTCATGAGATGGGTGGCTGCTAGAATTCAAAATTAAAAATGCATTGAAATACCAGATACTGGAAAAATGTTTCACAAATTAAAAGTTTATTCAAGCATTTTAATTACTAAATAATTCACTAAGTCCTCTAAAAATGCACAATTCAAATCTTTATCTCTTTTTTAGAAAAAAAGACGAAACGAAACAAACTAGGACAGTATGTCAAACCATGTTATGAATGTTTTACCTGTCAGCTCTGTTAAGATCTTCAAGGATATTTTGGAGAATAGAGGAACGTACAGAGCACCATTTGTGGCACTAGGTGGATAAATGGCAGTTTCCGTATGAAGTGCTCCAAATAAGAAATACGTTACAATAAAAATTATCAATGCCACCTTCATTGTGGCAAATTCTATTAAAATATCAGTTACTTTTTTGTGTCAAACCAATAACTTTCGGATACAGCGGTCGATTGTCCCATCCTGCTCGATTTCAAGTCTAGGAAAAACTATTATAATGGACCTAAGAAAAATATTGTGTACGTAGATCGCAAGACTTGTATTGGTCAGGTACTTTACCACCTTTATCTGTGTTCTGTTTATCAAGAGAAGGTGGTAAAGTAACAACTAATAAAAACTAATATAAAGCAACGCACGCATATCAAAGAAGGATTAAAAGGAAAACGACTTCTTATCCTTTATGTAAACAATGTAACTGTTATCAGGTAATTACCAAGATCGAAAAGGCACATGGTAATTGTACTACGTCTTTGTTGAAAAAGAAGTCATGTTTTACAGTAAAGCAAAACCACCGGCTACGGGCACAATACAGAATGGTAGTTCGATTTTGTCTTTTTGCTTAAGTTTGTTTAGTGATTTGGAGTGTATGCGTTGACTAGTCCGTTTGTACAGTAACATTTCCTTTAAATTGTATAAAGTTTCGTAATATACAATTTGGATACACGATTTCACAAGAAAAATACATTGGCAATACATTTTGAGGTAAACATTTCGATTCTAAGAATCCTTGCTGTTTAATTGAAAGCATGATAATCAGTAATTTAAGTTTAAACCTTGGATTTTATACGTAATTGACTTTTCAAATTATGTATCTTCTTAGTACCACAATAACAGTACTTGTAGCTTATATTCCAAAAAATAATTAAAGGGTCATATTAACAATTATATGAAATATAAGCTGCCATTTCAACAATATTTTCATCCGTGAATCGACCAAAAATGTATACAACTCTGAATGCACAAATCGACTGTAACAAACACAAAAGAATAATGAATGACGAGTACATAAGTCTAGTGCAGAAGAAGTATATGACTCGCGTTTGATATTATATATGTAAATTACTTGTACTTATAACAGAAAAACACATTCCATTTTTTAAATCTGACACATTGCGTGCGTGATACTTTATGGAAACAAATATGCTGTATTCGTGTCAATTCATTGCCAAGGCTAGCCATGCATGCAACAAAAGTAATTAAGAATATAAACACAGGGGGTTGAATCTCATCTGGTCTGTTCGTTTTCTAAACCTAGTCGTCATACTTGATTTTGCGAGGAAGATTCTAGAGCAGGTAAGAGAGGAAGCTAAGATATCAGAATCAGAAGTCTTACAAATTTTGATTACTTTGAGTTAAGAAGAACAAAGGTTGTGTTGTGGCCATTAACAGTGCAGTAAATAATTAAGTTCGTTTAGATATCGAAGTTGAATATGCACAAAAGAAAAGAAAATATGTTCTAATTCAATCAAACATGCTACTTAATAGAGCAAACAGTTTAATTTGTACACTGTATACCCAAGGTGAACACATTGATTTGGTCAAACTGAAGCAATTTGCTCTCAACTCATACTTGTAACATGGGTGGTAAAATATCCAGAAAGGTTCATTTTTTACTTGCATTATAACATCCCGTTATTAAAAGGCCTTAGAAACTAAACATCAGGCAGTTTTAATTATGATTTAATAAAATTTCAATTCTTAAGTTGATATTCTACATCATTAAAGAATAGACACAGTTTGCCAGGAAGAATGAAGTGACGTTTACGTTAACATATGCTATGTATGCATATTAGCGTATGTATATTAGCTAACCACTATTTATTAACTGCTGTTTCGATGTTGATTATCAATAACTTGTCAATCAATTGATCGCCATTCGCGGTCAGAAACGACATCAGTTTTCAGCTTTTTCCTGTTTGCACAGTCGGAATTTTCTAACCCATATTATTTTTTTTAATTTGTTCTCAGGAAAACTCTCCTTGAAAAGCATTTAACTTGAACATGAATAGAATGAAAAGTCGAAATATATGGGTTTATACAATATTTTTGGTTAACTGGTAAACTCGTCATTTTTGTATTTCAAGGTATTTTTTTATTTAGTTTAGGTCTGGTTAATCAATCAATTTAGGTATGCAATTTGATCATAATATAAGTGAATTGCACCATTATGAGAAGCCATAATTAGCAAGCTAATCAGAAACTTTTATTTAACAAACTGAATAAACACTATTTCCTTTCAAACCTGTTCTTAATATGACTCATGATAAAGAGAAAGAGTACATGTTTGCTCATGCTGTTAAACTTGACTGCTACTAAGCTACTATGCGAGCATTGAATTCTACTGAAATCTGGTTTTGTGCTTATTTCCCGAAAATTCTTTTCTATTTTTTTAAAACATGGTATATAATGGAGGAAACAATCTAAAACCGACTATGTTGTCGACTTCAAGGTTGTGTTCTTTTAAGTGCGAAAACAAATGATTGATATCATGAAAAACTATTTAAGGAAAAATCTTTTGATTTGAAAAGCAGATAAAAACTAAATTGAACTACAATATAAAAATATTTTCCTTCGCTATTTTTATTTTCATAATTTTTTATCGATAATGTACAAACTTTGCATTATAAGTTTCCTGATGTTAATACTTTGCCTGACCGATTGTGTAGGTCAATCTTGCAATTCCACTGGCCATACCTGTTCATCAAGGGGGGACTGCTGCTCTGGAACTTGCATTAGCGTGGGCCTAAAACGAAGTATTTGTGTCTGCAATCCTACAGGTGACGACTGTTCTGTAAATGAAGATTGCTGTACCGGAAAATGTAGAAACGGCATTTGTGCCTGCCTTTCCTTAGGAGCACCAAGTACGACGTATCAGGATTGCTGTTCCGGATTTACTGAATCGTTGCCAGGCTATTGTTGGTGCTCTGAAAACGGGTATATGTGTCATACACACGAACGCTGCTGTTCCGGTTTCTGTAGTGGAATGGGCATAAACACTCCAAGTGCCACTGGTACATGCCGTAGACGTTTTGGGGTAGACTGTTCTGCAGATTCTCAGTGTGGTACCCAAAGTTCTATTGGTCCTATCTATTGCATTAACAATAAATGCTGCAAGAATTTTGGAGGCTGCACAACGTCATCACAATGCTGTTCGGGAAATTGCGACAATGGCAGATGCACCTGTTTGGCTAACGGGCAGCAACCCTGTAAAAGTCGTTCTGCTACTGATACCTATACTTTGGAATGTTGTTCCAGAAATTGCGTTGAAGGCAAATGCCAATGTCAAACTAGTGGAGGTGCTTGTCAGTTGTCTTCGCCCGAATATTGTTGCAGTGGGCAATGCCAAGATAACAGATGTACGTGATGTATTCAACAGCTTAATTATAAATTACAAAAATATTTTTGTAATCCTGTAATACTATATTTCTTTGCGGATACAATTAAATTGATATTCAATAAATTTGCAGTTTGTATGTCATTGTTGCAACTGTTTCATTGTATTAGCAATTCCCACAAATCAGCTAATAATTACATGGATTACAATAATTACTCAGTTCTGTTATAGTAACAATTTTTCAAGAAAAACAACGCTTCAAAATTTCCAGGGAATTCCCTGAAAGAAATTTATTATTTCTTGTCAGATGAAAATATCTTTTAAATTCCGATTTATTCCCATGCTTTTTTACATTTGCAATTATATGTGGACTCAACTAATAGTGTACTCACTAATTACCGTAAAGATCGATCCAAAAAAAGTAATTACAATCATTATGGTCATGGCTTTGAACACATAAAATTGTTCCTCAATAAACTTTAACTCTATGAAATTATGAAGCATGCAACCAACGTATTTATTGAAAACTTTAAAGATTGCTTTAAATTATGTACAAATTGCGACACAAATGGTCTAATAAGAAGCAAATTGCGTAGTCATAGTACAAGCTTAGTAAATTTAACAAATTAATATTAAAGACACATTAATACTGTTATCTGAAAGCGGAACTTAAACTATATACTAGTATATAGTATTGATTTACCAATAATTGCCTTCATTTATTTGTAAACTAATATGGTGCAACATCAATATGTGCAGCAGTATTTACAAGCACGAATAGAGTTGCTGTAGTGTCTCAGCTAAAGTACTGCTTCGTGAAACAATAATTTTATCAATTAAAAACAGATCTCCTTGTTGAACATTAAAAACACCTGTTTCCACCTGAAAACCAAACAAGTTGGTATGCTTATTTTATGCTGTATCAAATGTACTACGGTTTTTCCATAATAGAAACAATAAGACCATTTTAATGAAGTAATCTTACCAAAGCTCCGACTGCAGAATTGTTTGTGTCAACTTCTATTAACTTTTCTTGCCACATAAAACCCTGTGATGGCAGCAATTCCAAAGAATGCTCCCCAGGATTTAGATGTACAGGCTGAACGTAAGCAGACTGAGAATTATTTCCGGACAAATGGACATAGTATTTCAAATAGATGTAAACCGGTCCAGATTTTCCTTCGAATAGAGAAGTGTAATCCTTAAACATAACGCGGTGGGGAAGAGATGGCATATGGTCGAAGTAGAAAATCCCGTCTCCTCCGAGATTACGTAAACCTTCAGGTAAAGTACTTGAATCTGACGCATATTTGTGAGGAGGGTAAGAAAGCCATTCGTGTGATTGAAAATCTTCATTAGTATCAATACATTCCAATAATGGCGTGTTTGGTAGCTCTTCAGGAGGACAAAAAGATTTAATTTGGTCGATATCCGTAATATTGATTCCTTGGACCAAAATAATTGTGTCAACTAATAAAAAGTCTCCTGAAGTAAAATTTGTCGTATATGCTGCATTTGCCTGCAAAATAAAAATAAACATCACATTTTACAAATCACATTTTATTTTTTATTTTTTTAGGTTTAGAAAATGTATTTCTATAAATTAAAAAAGTTACATTAGAAAAATATTTAAATATTTAAAAAACAAATGGCTTTACATCTCCATATTGGGGTCCAGCAATAAGGCTCATATTAAATTCTCTGAAAGCTTCTCTCCATGTAAAATCGGGAGCATGTGGCAATTCTTGGTCTCCAAAAACAGGCTGTGCGGTAATTCCCTGTTGTGCTTCACTTAATACGTGGCCGTAATATCTAATATAAACAAAAGCTGGTCGGATGTGCCGAATATGGGTCAGTGGTTTATAAATACGTTGAATTCTGGATGTTTGCTGTAACCCGTCGATGTAAAAAATTCCAGTAGCACTTAATGCTCCTTTCATCTCACCTGGAAGTTCCAAACTGCTTTCTACATAAGCGACAGAAGTCATTGTTCTCCAGTCGTACTTATTAAAGTCCTGTAAATTACGAATGCACTCAATGTTTTCTTCGCCGGCTGAATAGTTTAGTATACAAAGTAAGACGATTATGAAAATCTTCATTTTTAGTATATCTAGGTGTAACTTCTTTGGGGAGAAACGGAAATAGATAAATTTACAGAAAGCAATGTGTTCCTCATCATTGTGACTGTTGATTTACTCTATTTATGCTAACATTTGAAGTGTAGATATGCAAAGATGACGCAGACTAATTTATTTTGTTTTCATTTAGGATGCGCATGCAAGTTGAAATGTATGGCTAAAAGCTTACAAGTCACACTAATTGATTTCAAACGTAGTATCAAAGATTACTGCGTTATCGCATCCAACTTCAACAACTTGAGCAATATGTTTGCTTTATGCATATTTAAATTCAAGTTTTAACAAGTCATTGAATTACCTCCATGCCATGGAGATTTTTATTGTTGGTACACTAATACGGTAATCATAAGTACTTGGAGCACCAAAATACAGCAGCATATCTAAAAATTCCAGGTAGTACAAAACTTTTTGGGCTCATCAGGTTGATATAACACTTTAGCATACAGGGTGGTTAAACGCATATAAGTATCTTCCTACATACATAATCCAACCCTATCTAATTGTAAATTTACATTTTGGTTCCTTGGTTATCTACTATTTGTCATTATATCAGTATTAGAAACTTCCTTACAATTTTTGGTATTTCTCATTGTATTTTCATGGTAAAACACCAAAGAATTTCAATAATTAATTGATAATGTATTTCAAATTGCGAAAAATGTAACTAAAATAGCAACAAATTGTAAGCCGAAAGTGAAACTATTAAAACCTGTAATTGTAAAGCTAAATAGTTTCGGTAAATAGCTAAATCAGAACTTTGGACTCAATATTTGAAGGTAGTATAATAATAGAACATTTGGATATGCATCTATAAGCAAATACTAACAAAGATACTGTGCTCCTGATAGCATTAAGCGTAAGCTGTTATCTCTGAAATCGCGGCAATTCCCTTGGGGAATACGACGAACAATGAAAGAATTCCCTTGTGCATTCTATATCATATTTGGTAGTTGCATTGGGGTAAAGGTACTTACACTACATCATGGTTTGCTTTCAGGTGGTGGCATTCATTCTATGTACCTGCTTTGGATTAATGCAATGCAATTGCTTACATTCATAAATATTTAATTTAATTTTTGCGTACACATCAACCTCTGACACCCCCCCTCATTTTTGAAGAATTAGATGAGGCCATTTGGCTGACCCCCACCCCCCCTATGGGTGACCACGTAATTTGTGAACGCTCCCTAAGTACCTTTACCCCAATGCAACTACCAAATGTGAAATAGGACCCCCCAGTGAGTTTTTTCTTTGTTCGTTGTATTCCCCAAGGGAATTGCCGCGATTTCAGAGATAACAGCTTACGCTTAATGCTATCAGGAGCACTGTATACCACAGAGTAAATCTGTTTAGTCAAACCATTGATTTAATCATAGGAAAACGTTGTTTACATTACCTTTGCAAACAATTAAAGTGCCATATCACAAGTGTGTGTCTTTTAATCAATTAACTTTGTTCACCTAGATAATAAAAGCACTGAGCCTACTACCTACGTGTTCAAAATTCGATGAATATGAAGTTATTATGGGTTAATAATTATACAATTACCAGTTGTGTGCAAATATTATTACGTATTATAAAGAATCCATCTAGACACCACGGGACACATTGAAGACATACCTAATCACAATGCAATACTAAATATCAGATAATTCATTTAATTTTATTTTGTGGAATGCTCATGATTATTTTCGAACTCGCCGAATGCCTGTCAGTCATTCAAGTTCAGATTTTCAGATTCAAGTTCAAGATCAGACAAGAGAAGTTAATAGAATTTGGCCTTCAAAAAAATTGAAAAATAAGAAAATAGAAGTGAATATAATATTGCCATTAAATACATCGCGCGTAGCATTTCCCCATCCCAATTTAATGCACATAACTATGCTTGTTACTCTTTAGTTAAGACGTATACCTACAACTTTCTGTAATCACTCAACCATATACCACGTCATATTATGGCAGGTATTTAGTTAAAGGTAAATACTTGAACAGCATGCATACAATGATGTATCTGTTGACTTCATTTTACCAAAAAAATGTAAAAACATGCTGTGTATAATTCGTTCAGCATAATAAATATATTATTTCATTCCCTCAGATAACATCGTTATGTGTATCTTTAATTTTTAATGTGGTTTTATTACCTTACATAATAGCATGCAATGTAAAGATAGAGGTACCAAGGAATTCGACGTAATTGAGTAATGAGTATACAAATATGAAATCAACAATTTAAATATTACGATCCATTCCTGTAACTTATCGGGTAAAATATCTTCTAAAAGGCGGCTTCTAATTTCTACTTGTAAATAAAATCAAATGACTATTTATCCTTTAGAAATTCTACAAATATATAGAAAAGTGAATATTTGTGCATTTATTCACTTATTTCACTGCCCATTATTTATGCACTGAAATGGTATTAACCACTTTAGATCCTTCAAAATCCTGAATCAATCAGTGATTAAGCAGTTCTTCAACATAGTTTAGTGCCTCTTGCATCTTGATGACTGCGTGTTTCATCATTATATAGGTTGGTGTTTTTATCTCGTTAATGACGATTATTTTAAAAGTGCACCGGGTTGACGAGTACCTATACATATGAGAAGGCTAATAATTATTTTGTAGCGCAAAAAAATTTTTACGTTACTCAATCTGGACACTTACAAAGAGAATGGTTCCATTTATACAATAGCTAAAATGTTTTCACTTTTATAGTCTTTTCTAGTTATAGCAATATGTCTAAATATAAAGAAGATACAGTGTGCCAATTAACCAATTTCTGGGCTGTTTTCTGTACATTTACTGTTGTGTTGCTATTTTATCGATTAAATATTTCAGTATCTAAACTCTGCGCATTAGGTTTGGTCAGCTTATGTAATTTGTTTTTCAAAGTAAGATAATGATCGCTGATTTTTTGGATATTAGCTATTTTTCTGAAATATTATATGTATATGTAAGTCAATTTTTGTAGTCTGGGAAAGTAAAAAATGCTAAAATAGATACAGAGTTAAAAATTAATCCAACTACAATCAGCTTATAAATATTTACTGATTAATAACACAATTGTAAAAAGATATTAAGGCTACTACTATTAATACCGTCTGACAATAAAACCTTATCTATCCATTATTTTACCGACGTGTTTTATTAAGTAACATGTTTTTCTTAAGCATGGAAATTGGAATTTGCATACCTATGCATATCCCTTCCAATAGCTGAACTAGGACTCCCTTTACTTCTACATCTAGCAAAAAATAATAATAGCCAATCATACTTTATTTCCTGATAAATATGTTCAATATAAATGCAATTGTTATGCTTCTTTACCTCACAATTACTGATCACTTAAGTTCATACTGTTGCCTATGCATACATTTTGCTATGCATAAGAAGCTCAATATTTTAAAAATGAAAGTAATATTATTATTTTCAGTATGTTCAGTTTTATTAATTAATTTTGTCAATTGTGCTGACGACACGACTTGTTTGAAAGACCAGCAACATTTTGCAAACGTTTGTTTTACACCGTCACCAATTACAGATTTTGACTTGGGATGGGTGAGTAATGCAGAAATTTTTATATTGTAATGTATGCGCTTTTGTTAGCTTGTTCTTTCAAAAAATTAAAATCTTATTATAATTATCCTTATCAAAACAATTCTTGCAATGATATCTGAGTATTCTTGCATTGCAAATACGTTTACCATAATATTAATAACTTAGTTAACACAATACAATTTTATATACCAATGTAAACCTTAACAAATTTTTTATATTTCCTATATTAAATGCGAAAGTGAATTTTAACCAAACTTTTACCAGTATTTGTCATTTTGAAGTTTTGAGGTAATGTTATTCTGAACTAAAACATAATTTTAGAAAACCTTTGCACACATAATAAAGCTGTAAAATTTTTATTGGCTCTGTTTTCAGTTTCTAGGAGAGCAACCGGACGGTGGGTGGTACTTAGAAATAGGGAATGACGTCGACCGACTCCACTTTTCCGAAATTCTAAGAGGAAAGCTTTTGACTTATAAAGACAATTTACTAGATAATTCTTGTTTCCGTGTCCAAGCTGGTCTCGGTGAAGAAGGCTTGGAAGCCAATGTAACAGGCTACGAAAACCTGAGAGGCACATGGGAATGTACATTGTCTAAAGATACCACAGGATTGTTTCTTTGTGATGCAAGATCCGAAGGACCTAGTAGATTTCGTAAGTAATCCATCATGTAGTCCATTATACTAAACATAGCATTTAAGTTACAATTATTTTACATGTGCCGCGGAAACTAAATTTCAATTCATATTTCAGATGAGAAGTTAACCATCTATCCGGCGTTTCAAGACAAAAAGAATTTTGTGGTAGCAGTACTCTGTTTTCCCCAAGGTCAAGCAGGTTGGACTGTAATGGCAGGTACTCCTAAGCTTACTGACGATGAAAGAAAAATTGTAGCTGATGTAGTCAATAAGCTAGGATTTTCATTTGAAGATCATGTTGTAATGTATGACGAAACTTGTAAAAATTAGTTTTATTCTCTAAATGCTTGTTTTGAAGTTTGATAATACAGGAAGTCTAATTCACTAAAATTAATTAATTGCTAAGGTTATTATAATATTATAATATTATAAAGGTTAACTATAGTATAGGTCCCTAAGATATATTATTATTGTTATTATCCACGGATTTACTTAAACTGCATTTATTTACTCTCGGCAAATAAAGTAACGTAAATGTTGTCGTTAATGAGATCACGACTTTACTAAATCCAGATAAACAAAGAAAACGTATAAAACATGTTTCCCGTAATTTGCAAAATTATGCACATAGTTTTCTGTAGGATATTTCTTGGACTGCTCCTTATGATAAAATGATACTGAAATGATACTGATACTGATAAAATGCAGCCTCACGTTCTTTCATTAATCAACATTGACAGCAAAACAACTAATTGTTGACTTTTAATAAAAAACCGTATACCTAAATTAATTAAATGTTTTTCTAATGTCCAAACTATATAAAAGGTTGTACACAACAAATTTATTTGCAAAACGCACAAGTATAACACGTATCCCTATTCAACAAAAATAGCCACATTTATTTACATCTAATTTGGAGGAACTATTATAACTATGACTTATCAATTAACAAATGATAGAATTTGCCCTGATCTTCAGGAATTGTGTACTTTTATTATAGCTCAATATTTTCTTTTCTAATCAACTTATTATTTAGCAGTACGGCTAATTTTCCAAAACGGATGATTATATACATAAGAAAGTTTCAAAGAGTTGTTTTTAGTTTTTTGGCATTTAATGTTCGGGAATTGTCGCACAGGATTATGAATTTCTAATTGGGTATATATTTAGGGTAATTATAGACAATACACCAATTAATAGTTATATTACGCATTAGGTTACGTAAATTAGAATGACATTGCTTGTGCCTCACTTGTTTAATTATATCGCTCCTTTGCATGCATATTATTATATTTTATACTCTGTAGCCGGTTAAGTTACAAAAAACCCATCAAGCCGAAGGTGAAAAAGCTGGACCTGTAGTTCATTGGAATAGAACTTGTAAACACTCTCCTTGAGTAGCAGAATGTTTCAATTATCTCTGTAAGCGCACTTTCTTCAATACAATATCTTCCCTTATTATTATTATTTATTATAGAAGTATTATTACAGAAGCCATTGTATTATTAGCCAGTTTTATTATAGAAGTATTATTACAGAAGTTTAGTAATGCGCATTTGGTGCTATTTTCTACTTTTACAATTGTTTTATATGTATAGTTACCGCTACTGAACAGATTGTACAGTCGTATCGACATTATTGCATTTGCTATTCTCCCAATTTTAAGCCCTGTATCATTTTGGATAACGACACTGCTTTTTATCCGCTTGCGTAAATTTGGAAGTATTCTGCTATTTTACAGAGAACGATTCTGAAATGAATTTTCA
Source organism: Yoshiicerus persimilis (assembly GCA_020352615.2). Classification (NCBI taxonomy): domain Eukaryota; kingdom Metazoa; phylum Arthropoda; class Collembola; order Entomobryomorpha; family Tomoceridae; genus Yoshiicerus; species Yoshiicerus persimilis. The sequence continues at coordinate 28,411 of JABJWA020000020.1, forward strand.
TAATTTCATAATGGAAATCTTGAGTAGATATGAAGCGTAGGTATTCCATAAACTTTAGCATTATGATTTACATTATCAATGCTTACAACAGTACTACAAAATGTAAATGACTAGGCTCGCGAAAAGATGTAGAAACTTCAGTCGAGTCGTTGCTTTGGTCGAGGTGAGTACGTGTGAATTGCAGTTCCGTCTAATTCGTCGTTTTCAAGGTGTCAAAGTACAGTTACCTGACTATTTTTTGGATCTGACATGTGCGCCCCATGAAGAGCTACCGGAATAGGAAACTCTCGGATTCAAAATTTCAGGTTCTCTTTTGAAAAATCGAAATTTTAATTCACATGGCATGCCTTGGAATTTGTGGAAAATGGCGCTTAATACATGGAATTGGACTTGGACTGAACAAATTACCGTCCAATATGCAAATTAATGCAGATCAACTAATCTAAACTAGTCAAATTCATTCACATTCAATCTGACGGGCTCAACTCAAGCACTCTCCAGCGTTGTGCACAGTTTTCAATGTACACGTACTCACGCATCGCACAATATGTATCGCACACAAGAACGAAAGCACGACTCGGCTCCCCAACTGCATTCCGTTGGGTAATAATTAGGTATATTTATAATTAACATATTTGTAAGGTTTAAGATTATTACTCACATATATACTATAATTGGCAATTATATACTATATTGTATTTCGTCTAAAGGTTACTTAATTACTAAAGTATCTTCGAGGTATATAGACCGTAGGGTGAATGTATAAGACCATGCGCGCTTTGTTTGCGCTGCAACCGGCGGCATTCCTTACATTATGTCTCTCTCTACTCTTGAATTCGTGTATCTTGCAGACTGCATAAATTATACCAGTGAATAATAATAATACATTTTGCTCTTCTGTACATCTTTCCTCTAATATTGTAATTCCAGGTTGTACTTTCAGTGAAGTTATGATATGTACTTGTATATGTGATGATGGAGCTGCCTATGACCTTTATTGATAATAAAACCAATACCAATACCAATACCAAAACTTAATAACTTGGCCACTATTTCGTACTGCGATGTGTTTTTCAAATAATGCTTTTCAGCAGTAGAAACAAAATAATGTCCCAGGGTGCGATACCATTTCGACGTGCGCTAGGATTTCGTATTTCAAAGTACATGTTTCGAATGCTATCATTTTCAATTGTCATTAAAATGTTAATTATTAATCATTTCATAAATGTTCTAGCTGTGAATAAGGAAACTGACCCTTCTGTTGTATTTCTGCACTATTTTACGACGAGCTGCAGAAAATTCCAAAAGAAGCTTTTAATGGCAAATTTGTAGCCTAAAATTTTGTTGCCATCAATGAAAACTGCCATTTTTCATTAAAACTTACGTCGAGAATGGCCCGATCTTCTGCTGACAAAAAGTAAAGGAATAGATTGATGCACATTGGAAAGCTTTAGTAGGCTAAACGCCTGAGACGTATATTGTAATATTGTAAAGATGGTTTTCATTTCAAGAAGAATTAAATACATTACAGAAGAAACAAAATTGCTACATTAAATTTAAATTTTGCTGATTCACGTTCAGTAATTTGAATTGATAGGCACTTATTCAATTTAAAATGCGCTTCAAGAATTCTATTCGGGTTAATACCGCCAATTTTGCTTTCAAGGAATTTACTTAATATTGTGTACGTATAGTACGGTGACCGAATGAAATTACTCCTCAAAGGCTTACTGCCAGGAATTCATTATTCTTATCGAATTATTTAGTATTTACTCCAGCAAAGATATTTTCTTTACGAAAACTGTTGCAATTATCTAATGTAAAGGAATGTTCATACATTCAAAAAAGCGAAATAGGCATTTTTCTACTGATTACCGTGATTACCCAATAAAAGTAGTTTCATAGCTTGAATATACATAAGCTCATCAGCATCTACAGACTTTCCAAATTGCAACAGTGCGAATGTTTCAGGCATGTCAGCATTCTTCAAGCCTCTTAGAGTTGCTTTCACAAAACTGTTCACTATATACCATTTGCCAATAATATTTCTTGCATGAATAAATTAACCACATCCGCTGTTTGCCAAAAAATATAACAGCATTGTTGGCTAATAAATGGCAAGTCAGTGCCATTTATTCTTTAAGCCTCTTCGAAAGGAGTTTGCAGTTTTCTGCTGTTAGCCATTGCATCAAGCTATTTTCTGTATCCAAATCCAAAATGTTTGAACCCTTGTTCCTAAAATGTAGAGCACTTCATCACAAATCTCTATCGCTCAATGCCCACAAAATTGTTTTCAATTTAAAAGTAAATCATTTCCATTGGTTTGGATTGTATATCAATATTGCGAATTTTGTTTGTGGTAGTACAATTGTTTGGGATCATGCAAGACAAACATTTGTGACATCGCGAACACCTTGTCGCTTTAAGATTTTAGGAATTTTGAACGCAATATTTGCAGTCAAGTTAGCGGCATTCGATCTTCTACTGACCATTGAGCGGCACGATACCAATAAATACATTTTCTTCACTGACCATCGGCTTTGTTCTTGGGATTTGTAGCGTTTGTTGTGTGGTGGTCATACTTGGCATTTCAAAAAAAGGAAGAGATGTCCAGAATATTCTGAATTATTTGTGCGTAGAAGCCAGTTTCTTCAAAAATGGTTAGTTTGCAACGTCTACTATGTATTTTGGTACCACTGTGATTATAAAAATGAATTTTATCCTTGAAACTCACACTATGCTCACTATACTAAAAGAAGGTTTCTCAGAAAATTTAGGAAAACTAACAGGGACCAACGAATCCGAAACCAAAGCTATACCGGAGCCGCTTTAATTGCCATAACATTCCTAGAACTGAAGGCAAACCAGAACCGATCAAAGTCTTAATCTCTTAATATATTATTTATATTAAAATATCCATAAATTATACTGTGCCATTTTTATTTTTAAATTGATTTTTAAGAAAAGCTACTACTTAAGCAACAACAATAATAATGTAGCCGTTCATTTTGCACGAACAAGGAACTATGTTTGGTAGTTTATAATTACAGTAGGCATTGCCAAAAGGTAACTTAGTCTATCAACCAGAGCAGGAACTAGTAAAACCAGATGGAGACCTAAACGGAATAGGGCTCACTACATAGTTTCGGAAACAAAACAGGTAGGAGTTTTTTAAATAATCCTTCTTCTTTAAATCTTTAAATCTTTAAATTGCCCCTGTAAATTCAAAAAACAATTTAAATTCTGAGACTGGTGGCAACACTTTTCGTCTGGAAAAATTACTTTCCAAATCCAAGGTGGGATTTATTAGAAACACAATAAACACAGCATTGCATTACAATGTAATTCAAATTGAAAATTATAGAAACTTTTTTTCGAAAATAATTACAGTGGAAGAAATATGAAACCTTCATACACACAAAAGATCTATTCGGGCCATGGATATGATCTGACCTGGCTAATGCATTAACTTTTTGATGAAAACACTAATTCTTTGTCTGTTTCTGTTCCCAACTTTTAAGGTACTGGTGGTGATGGATGCAACTTCAACGAGTCCATGTATGCCAAAATAGAAGTCTTGATGACAAAATTTTTCGTCCCAATTTATTAAGAGGAGCGCAGCGAGCTCTTTATAACAATGAACGATCTGTCTGTCTGTCTGTCCGTCTGTATGTTCGCGATTGTGTGTTCGCTTTAAAGCTGGGCACAGCAACCCACAGAGTTAGAGGTGGGCATTGTGACCCGCAATGAAACACTCACCGCTCACCACGCGACTCTTTGCTACATCTGTGTTAACGGGTTTATTATTTCTTCATCGTACCAGGACCTGCATATTTCCTAATAGTTCTGCAAAACAATTTCCTGCTGGAGACTTTCTCATTCCATTGGACTCTGCAATTTGCGGTTACTGGTTTACAAGTGATCACCATCTCCTGTTCTCTATGTTGGGCAGTTTTACTACACGTGTACATTGTGATTGTTTTGCTTCGGATATTTTATTGGATGCACCAAATCAGGTAACTTATTGTATTTGGGTTTGTTATCGGCGTCACTTAAATATATTTTCATAGTTCAAAACAGTATAATACTTTTTAATTTACAGATGCTAGAAGTACAATTTTGAATATCAAATTGCTGTTTACAACCGAACAAGAATACTAAATACAGTATTCCAAGAAATTCCACTCATATTTTCTACATTCACAATTGCTTGCTATATGGTTACCGTAATGTGCTGTTTTGGTTCCATCAGGTTTCACGATCGCCTTGACTTTATGGCACTTGTTACTCTCCTAATCTTCTTCTTAGCAGGATTTTGTGGCATGTCACTGTTTTTAATCTGCTTTGCCTCAGTGTGGAAATATTCTTCCATTTCATTGAGAGCCATCCTTAGTTCTATGATTAATAGAAGAGATAGTGACACATTTTTTAGACAAAAGCTGTATAGATCACTGAAACCATTTGGCGTTAGACTAGCTCCCATTAGAAATGTTAAGCATGACCGCATTTTAGTATTCTATGGACAAATGCTTTCGGATATTACGAACCTTCTCATTTCGTTGAAATAGCGGTATTGCTTCCTGAGGACTGAGCTACTGAGGAACCTCCTGAAGTTTCCGTGTGCCACGTCCCTTCACATACGAAGCTCAGGAACATTTTTCGCTCAAAAGATTTCCTCACAAACCTCCTGGAGTTCCTTGGATTACTGGGGTTTCTCAGGAACCTCCTGAGGTTCTTTCAAAAGCAGTTTCTCAGAAACCTCATAAGATTGCTTGGTCTAGACTGCCAATGACCCATAATGTATTGTACTGGACGCCGGCAAAGTCTTCTCTAAAATCGTAAAAACTATTGTAAATTATTAAAAAATTCTACAAAATTATTACATTAGTAAATATTGCAGTGAATTATTTAATATTCTTTGATAAGCTGATTACTTTTGGTTGACATTGAAGCAGGCAAGTGGAATTCGAAGGTAATACTAGTTAGTATTATTTCTAAAGGAAAATATTTATTAAATGCGCCTGCGATACCAAGGTTTTGAAGTAGTAAGTTTATCAGTTGGAAATCATAGACAATATTGCCAACACAACTATTCGATTGCGGTAATGCTCGGGCTATGTGAGCAATGACTCTCTAGGTCGGCTGTCATGAGAGGGAGTTTGATTCCTCCGCAGCTTGTATGGTCGGTTTTAAGTTAATTGTTAAGAAAATTGGTTTCATTGTCAAATTGCCTTGCCTAGGATTTTGCTGACATTGAAGAAAATTGTCCTACTTAAAAAAATTACTTTGCGAATCGTCCGTTCGTCGGGTGACTGAAAGTAGTAGAACAGATTGATGTACTACAGAAAGTTTTCGTAAGCTAGAGGACTGATGCATATATAGGTACATTGTAATTGTGGAGAGGGGTTGCATTTCAAGAAAAATTAAATACACTGTAAAAAGTACGAAAATTGTTATACTTGGTAAATTTTCTAATTAAACTTCCGTATTTTGAATTCAGTACTTATTCGAATTGGTTTGGAAGCATTCGAACTTCTACAAGATATTCAGCGGAACGATACCAATAAATACGAAATTTCTTCACTGACGATGAGCTTTGCTGTTTCATTTGTAATGTTTGCTGTGCGTTGACCATTCTTAGCGTTTCAACAAGAGGAAGAGATATCAAGAATGCTAATGAGTTCACGACTTTACTAAATCCAGATAAACAAAGAACACTTGTAAAACATGCTTCCCTTAATTTGCAAATAAATTATGCATATGGTTTTCTGTAGGATATTTCTTGGACTCTAAAGTGCAGCTTCATGCCCTTTCATTAGTCAACATTTACAGCAGACAAACTAATTGTTGATTTTTAATGAAACAACCAAATACATAATTTTAAATCAAAACTGGCTTAGCATTTCATGTTATATTAATTTGCTCAAGTAGAAGTTAGTAGAACCCAAGCCATCTTTAATTAAATATCTTTTTCAAATGTCCAAATTAAAAGGTTAGACAAAGGAAATTTATTTCCATAAAACACAAGTTTAACAGTAACCCGAATCAACAAAAATAGCCACATTTATTTATATCTAATTTTCAGGAATTATTATTACTATAACTTATCAATAAACAAATCATAGAATTTTCCCTGAGCATTGGAATTGTGTACTTTTATTATGGCTCAATATTTTCTTTTCCAATTAACAGTACGGCTAATTTTCCAAAACGGATGGTTATATATCTCATTAAGAGTTTTTTTGGAATTTAATGTTCGGGAATTGTCGCACATAATTTTGAATTTCTAATTGGGTATGTATTTATGGCAATAGGCAATACGCCAAATAATATTATATTACGCATTAGGCTACGTAAATTAGAATGACATTGCTTGTGCCTCACTTGTTTAATTTTATCGCTCCTTTGTATGTATATTATCATACTTTATACTCTGCAACCGGTTAAGCTGCAAAAAACCCATCAAACCGAAAGCGAAAAAGCTGGACCTGTAGTTCATTGGAATAGAACTTGTAAATACTCTCCTTAAGTCACAGAATGTTTCAATTAAACTTCTCCACCATCGTCTACGGGATCACTGACGATGGTGTACACATGTAGTTCATAGTCACATACCTGGTAGAGGCCGTCTTGTTAAAAGTAAAACTAAAAACTGCACCGATATCTCTCTCCAGCTACCTACTCTCTTTCCAAATCTACCTCATTGTACTCACAGACGTGGTAGAGGTTTAACGAACTCTCTCGCAGCAGTGACCATTGACGCGATGGACGACCAAGAAAGACGAAAACCAGGAAGAAAGAGGTATGAATTTTTATTAAATATCCCCTAATGACATTACTACCCAAAAAATAAAGAATTTATATTTTGTTTCAAAATTATCGTTTTTCTTTTCTAACAATTGGAAGTTTCAAGGCTGGGCTTATTTAAGTTAGTGTGTTAAATTGTAGGGCAGCTACAAAAAGCACAGCAGTTGTAAATAAAAAGCAATGTACCAGACAAACAAAAGGTACTGACAAAAAATCCCTGGAAGCACTGTCGCGGACAGTAGCAAAGAATTCGAAAACAATCCAGGAACTGGCGGCGCTGCCGTCAGTAATTGAGGAACAAGCTTCTGCTATTAAAGCCACGAACGAAGCAATTTTAAAAATTCAAACAGCCATTTGTGGAAATATGTCCGAAGGACATGATTTTATACTTCCAGATTCGGAAGAAGATTTTGAAGACCCTCCCGAGTCGGAGGGCGAGATGCCCGAAAGAGGATCACAATTAATGGCGTCTATTTTGGCTGAAAATAGTCAGAAGACTTCTGACTTAGATAATGAGAATAGTAAGTTAAATACTATTAACACAAATGACAATTTAAACAAACGCAGTTTGTTTTAAAATAAATTTATTTTTAACCCAACGACGTTGGAGATTAAATGTTAATAACTGGGGAAGAAAATTATACCGTCATTTATTTTATTATAGATTATTCTCATAACAAATTAATCGGTGACGCTATCGACTCAATTTTGAACAGCCATTTTGAAAATGTTGAATACGGTGAAAAGCTATCTGAAAAAGTTGCAGAGTCGTTTTCAAAGTTAACGGGTCAATCATTATCGAAGGATATCTTGGAGCAATTTAAATCACAATATAAGCCTCCAGAGAACGCAAAGCTATTAGGAGTGCCCAAAGTAAACCCAACCATTTGGAATAATCTTCCACGAAAAGCTCAATCAGGAGACGCAAGTTCACAATTTCTAATACAAAATGTTAGTCGTGCGTTGATTGCCCAATCCCGTACAGCAGATATTATAGCAAAGAATGCTTCTCAAATTCCTAAGGAAATATTAGAGCAATTGTTACAAGCAACAATGGATAGCTCAATACAACTTGGATTTGTACATAAGGAATTAAATCTCAAAAGAAGAATGTACCTCAAACAATTCTTAAACTCTGAGTGCGCTGGACTTTGTTCAAATACGGTACCGATAACGGAATTACTATTTGGAGATAATATAGAAAAGGACATAGTTGCCGCAAAGAATTCGTCCCGAATTGTGAAATTCGGAAGTAATCAAAGAGGATACACAAGGTTCCAATCACGTGGCGGTTACAACTCTCGATTCAGAGGACGAACTACTGGTCGTTTAAACTGGAGAGGGCCTCCTCGCAGAGGAGGCCTATTACAGGGATTCAAAGCAATGCACAACAAACAATAAGTGAGCAACCAAAACAAGTGAGTAAATATGCTGGAAATTTACGGCTATACTTAAACTCTTGGAAAACCATAACTGATAATGCATTTGTTCTTAACGCTGTTAAAGGGTATTCCTTACCATTTCACACATTTCCTCAACAATTAATTGAACCAATAGTACCCGCTTTCTCATTAGACGAGAGCAATTGCATAGAAAAGGAATTAGCAAGGCTCAGCTCTATTGGAGCAATTAGCAAGGTTACATATACACCTGATCAATTCGTTTCTCCAATTTTTATAGTCCCCAAGTCTGATTGGGGCTACCGTTTAATATTAAATCTTAAAAAATTAAATGAGCATTTGGATTGCCCTCATTTTAAAATGGAGGATTATAGGGCAGTGTGTAATATATTAAGAAAAGGATACTTTATGGCAGTTGTGGATATCAAGGACGCTTATTTGCTTATTTCAGTAAAAAGATCTGACCGAAAATTTTTACGGTTCAGATTGCAAAACCAATTATATGAATACAACTGTGTCCCATTTGGACTATGTACAGTGCCTAGACTATTCACGAAACTCTTAAAACCAGCTATTGAATTGCTTAGAAGCAAAGGGTTTTTATCGAACAGATATCTGGATGATTTTTTATTACTAGGCAAAACTAAAGAGTTATGTTTAGAGAATGTAAATGAAACACGAAAACTGTTGAGTTACTTAGGTTTTCTGATAAAGGAAGAAAAATCTACTGTTATACCAGTAAACGAGATCAATTATCTTGGCTTCATTTTTAACAGCGTGAATTTGACAATTCAATTAACTCCAAAAAAGCGGTTGTCTCTTTTGAAATTATGTAAAAAATCGTTACGTCAGGATGATATATCAATACAAAGTATTTCAGAGCTCTTAGGCACGCTGACATCTGCAAGCCCCGCTGTTCCATACTCGCAATTATACACTAGACAGCTTTCATATGAACTAAATAATGCACTAATTAAAGAGTGTGGTGATTATAGTAGAAAGATGCAAATAAGTGAAACAAGTAAGGCAGATATCAGGTGGTGGTGTAATACTATACCATCTGCAGTGAAGAGTATCTTTCAAGATAGATTTCAAATGACAATATATACCGATGCATCGAAAACAGGATGGGGAGTTGTTTTAAACGAAGAATCCACTTTTGGCCATTGGGATAGTAAAGAAAGATCATTGCACATTAATAGTCTAGAGTTAATGGCCGTTAAGATTGGTCTAATTACATTTTGTAGCGAAATATTTAACACAAACATCCTGTTTAGGGTAGACAGTAAAGTAGCAATAGCCTACATAAATAGGTATGGGGGATGCAAGTCTCAGCAATTACACAAAATTGCAAAAGATATTTGGAATTTTTGCGAACATCGCAATTTATGGATTATGGCTACTTACATAAAAAGTTCTGATAACATTATTGCCGATGAATTGTCTAGGAAGCGTGTAGAAGAAAGTGACTGGATGCTTAATCGTTTAGTTTTCAAAGACATATGCAAAACATTTGGAAAGCCAGAGATTGATTTATTTGCTACTTCTCAGAGTGCTCAATGTGACAATTTCATGTCTTGGTTTCCAGATAGTAATGCGTTAGCAATTGATGCATTCACTGTAGATTGGAAGGGCTTTTTGTATGCTTTCCCACCTTTTAGTCTAATTCCAAAAGTTTTAAGAAAACTTTGCAATGACAAGGCATTGTGTTTAATGGTGGTTCCATTTTGGCCCTGCCAAGCTTGGTTTCCAGAATTTATGAGACTAAAAATATCAGAAATACAAATATTGGGCCCTAATAGAGACTTAATTATTTCTCCTTCATTGTCTAGGCCACATCCTCTCCACACAACCCTGAAGCTTGTAGTAGCGTTGTTGCAAGGGAATTCTTAAAGAAGAATTACTTATCTGACGATGTAATTAACTTGTTGCTGTCCTCATGCAGTAAAAATACTTGGAAACAGTACTCTACATATATAATTAAGTGGATAAAATTTTGTGATCAACACAGAATAGATTTATATTTTCCCAGTGTTTCAAACATTCTATCATTTTTATGCAATTTGTATAACGATGGGTTAGGCTATAGCGGAGTAAATACAGCTAGATCAGCAATATCATTTATTGTGGGCCCTATTAATGGTGTAGTTGTAGGAAAACACCCTTTGATAATTAGAATGGTAAAAGCAATTAGTAAGTTACGGCCACCAAAACCCCGTTACGATAGCATATGGGATGCAGGTTTAATAATTAATTTGTTTAAGCAATGGCCTGAAAATAGTGAACTAGATTTAAGAAAACTATCATACAAATTAGTGTCATTACTTGCCTTACTTACGGCTCAAAGAGTGCAAACACTCGCTTCAATAAAAATAGATGAAATTATTTTAGGTGAGGTTGTTCAGATCTTTGTTAGCGCTAGTCTTAAGACATCTAAGCCGGGTAAAAGTCAACCCTCCTATCGTTTACCTTCTTTCATAGATAACACTAAGATCTGCATTGTCGATTGCATAACTGTCTATTTAGGTAAAACAAATATTCGAAACACTAATAATCTTTTTATAAGTTTATTACCGCCTTACAAAGCGGTATCTTCTCAGACTTTAAGCAGGTGGCTAAAATGTGCACTTAATTTAGCAGGGGTGGATATTACGATGTATAAAGGTAATAGCTTTAGACATACAGCAACTTCCAAGGCATCACAATGCGGCGTAAGTTCTGACATAATATTTTCTAATGCGGGATGGACCTCAGGTTCATCTACTTTTGCACGCTTTTATAATAAGCCTATTGAAAATGAAAATTTGTTTGTTAATGCTGTACTATTGAATAAGAGCCAAGGATAAGATAATAATATGTCTTAAATTTATGAATTGATTGTAAAGGTATTACTAAATATGAAAATAAAATATGCTCGTGTTACATTTATGATTAGTTTATGTCGTGATTTCAATGCTAAGTTATTCTTTGAACAGCTACATGTGTACACCATCGTCAGTGATCCCGTAGACGATGGTGGAGAAGTTTAATTGTAGATTAAACAAACCTTACCTGTAAGGTGCTGTTTGATCGTAATTAAACGATCCACCAGAAGTCGAAGGAGATCACTGCCCACTCCTACCCACCCTAAATTTTATAGGTATTTATGATTGAAATCACATTTCTGGTTCTATACGTTTCTGTAATCTGTAGGTAAGTTAGGGATATCATCTTTGTACTAATGAGGTAGATTTGGAAAGAGAGTAGGTAGCTGGAGAGAGATATCGGTGCAGTTTTTAGTTTTACTTTTAACAAGACGGCCTCTACCAGGTATGTGACTATGAACTACATGTGTACACCATCGTCAGTGATCTCCTTCGACTTCTGGTGGATCGTTTAATTACGATCAAACAGCACCTTACAGGTAAGGTTTGTTTAATCTACAATTATCTCTGTAAGCGCACTTTCTTAAGACCATTTGAAGTTCAATAGAGTACAAGTCTAGCTAAAAAAATTTAGTTTTAATTATGCATATAAACTTAGACAGGAAAACTTTCTCTTTGTTATTTCTACTCTTTTACGACGTTTACTTTTAAATTCTTTTCTTTGAAATCTATTATCATTAATTAGCTCAAGATTTACTGTTCGTTAAAGTGCATTTTGTAACAGTACTTTATTATAATGATGTAAAAGTAAATTACAAATCAATAGGAATGTGTATTTTGTTATCTATAAAAGCAGGAATAATAGTCAGGATCTGTCAATACGTGCAAACTATTTGATGTGTATTTGATGTAGTTTCACGTTTTGGAATAGTAATATAATGTTTTTACTAAATGATGATTTAAATTGTTGCGAAATTTGTCGCTGAAGTAGTAACATATTGAAGAAAGCCAAATTTGGTAAATCAATTCATTTAGTGCTGAATTTTGTCAAACTAAAAGTAAATCTGAATTGATGAATGGCGGAATAGAATATTAGAAAAAGGAATATTCAATAAAAATGAATAACATCCTTAAACTCTTCTCTCTATTATTGTTCGTTATAAGAAGTTTCCTAACAATTTCGGAGTTGACATTGGATAATGTCTTCAGTTTGGAAAGTTTCAGTAGTTATGCTTTTGTCGTAATTTCAAAAATGCATCCGGAAGGTAATAAATTTCAAATAATAACGTACATTGATTTCTAAGTTTAATATTTTTAAAATCTTTGCTAATTGTTAAATGTGCTCAGGGAAAATGCCTACCCGGTATAATTTGAGCACGACTGCGTACGTATATTCTCCAGTATATCTCCTCCAAAATAATAACTGACAAATAATTAAGATGCGCTGTCTAAAACAGGTCACACCGCGTGGCTCAAGTATGGCCAAGATAATTGAAGTGTAATAGAAACTGCGAATAATTCTCCCTCACAGCTTTAGCACGATTGAGATTGAATTTATTCTAAAGTAACAATATTCCAAACACACAACAATAATTCGAATTATACAAATTTCCCGCGTATTTTACATACACGAGGTAGAAGTAAGTTCTAATAAAAACGACAGGTTTTGTCTAAGTCCGAATCACAATATATCAATCAATCTTACATTTACATAAACACTTACTGAGGTACTCTAGAGTGTATTACATTCGAACGGAATATACATTCATCATTAATTTTAAGTGGTTTGCACTAATCAATTATTAAATCCAATTAGTAAATAATCATCATAATTTACACATACATTCAATTTTGCAATAATATCATAAATTAATTAAAGCTAAATACATTTAAATTACATAATTGGTACAAAGTATAATTATAACATGGCAGGTCCATAAGGTTAGGTTAGTGTATACAGAAGCTACACACTACGTTATACATACACTACTATAAGTTACACTACTATAGGTATACAGTTATACTATACTATATAGCTATATGTTATGACAGCTATGTTATGACAGCAGCATGTTATGACAGCATCCAGGTTATGACAGCAGCCATGTTATGACAGCAGCATGTTATGACAGCATCCATGTTATGACAGCAGCCATGTTATGACAGCAGCCATGTTATGACAGCAGCCATGTTATGACAGCATCCACTTCAGACACACAGGTTAGGTTGTTGGTGTTATGACAGCACTGTTTGTGATGACAGCACACACTTTAGACGCACAGGTAAGGTAGGTGGTGTTATGACAGCATGTTATGACAGCAGCCTCCTCAGACACACAGGTTAGGTTAGTGATGTTATGACAGCACTGTTTGTGATGACAGCACACACTTTAGACGCACAGGTAAGGTAGGTGGTGTTATGACAGCATGTTATGACAGCAGCCTCCTCAGACACACAGGTTAGGTTAGTGATGTTATGACAGCACTGTTTGTGATGACAGCACACACTTTAGACGCACAGGTAAGGTAGGTGGTGTTATGACAGCATGTTATGACAGCAGCCTCCTCAGACACACAGGTTAGGTTGTTGGTGTTATGACAGCACTGTTTGTGATGACAGCACACACTTTAGACGCACAGGTAAGGTAGGTGGTGTTATGACAGCACTGTTTGTGATGACAGCAACCACTTGAGACGCACAGGTAAGGTAGGTGGTGTTATGACAGCACTGTTTGTGATGACAGCAACCACTTGAGACGCACAGGTAAGGTAGGTGGTGTTATGACAGCACTGTTTGTGATGACAGCAACCACTTGAGACGCACAGGTAAGGTAGGTGGTGTTATGACAGCACTGTTTGTGATGACAGCAACCACTTGAGACGCACAGGTAAGGTAGGTGGGGTTATGACAGCCACATGTTATGACAAGGCCAAGTAACTTAACATAAAAATGCCATAGACGGCAGGAAATTACAAACATCTTTAAAATACAAATTACATTCAACAACTGCAATTCTCAAAGTACAAACTAAATATAAATGGCTGCGGACATTTAACATTCTCCCACCTTTTTTGTGGGAACAAAAAACAACCAAAAAACACTACTGGGAACACTGCACTTAAACAAATTCATTGTCCAAATCGTTCTGGAGCTTTCACTGTGCGCCCAAACCGGGTTTTAACTTCAGCAACTTTTGGGGCTACTTTCTTCTGAACAATCTGGTCACAATTTTTCTTTTCCATAACCGGAACATCTTGAGGCGATGAAATTTCCATTGGATAGAGCCACTGCAATGGGCGGGTAAACATACCTGTAGCGGTCCTGACCTTTGCAACTCGAACATTTCCATCCTTCCCTGGAATCAATTCAACGATTTTTGCCAGAGGCCATTCCCATTTTTTCTTGTCATCAGATCCAAGCAGAACGATGTCGCCTAAATGGAACTCTTTCACGGGTTTTGCTTTTCCTCTATGAACTAATAGGGCCAAGTATTCCTTGCGGAATCGCATCTTAACTTCGTCCAAGAAAGTCTTCCGTCCTTTCAATAGCTTCTGAAAACCACTTGCTTCTAACAGTTCACGGTCAGTAACAGGTGGGTACGACAACTCATGTAAGTACATGGCTGGAGTCAAAGGGATGAGATCCTCAGAGTCTTCAGTCACCACTGTTAAGGGTCTTCCGTTAATAATGGCTTCAACTTCTGTCACCATGGTCACCAATTTCTCGTAAGTAAGTCGGTTTTTCCCTAATGTTCTTCTTAACAGAGCTTTCACCGATCTTATCAATCTTTCCCAAAACCCTCCCCACCAGGGTGCGGCCGGGGGATTAAAGTACCACTGCATTTTTTTCAGAGAATACTCCTTCTCAATCTTGACCCAGTCCAACTCCTTTAGCGCATTCTCGGCACCTACGAAGTTAGTACCGTTATCACTGTAAATTGTTGATGGTCTTCCTCGTCTAGCCGTAAACCGAGAAAACGCATCCATGAACGAATCGGTACTTAAAAACATCACTAACTCGAGATGTACACATCTATACACAGCGCAAGTGATAAGCAAGATCCACACTTTTTCCCTATCTTTGGTAAACAAAGGTCCGGCAATGTCAACTCCAACAGTTTCAAAGACCTTAGATGTCTTCACTCTACCCTCGGGAAGCGCTGCTGGAACAACATTTGGCCTCTTAGTACTGAAGCGACGACACGCGATACATTGATTCAAAATTCTTTTTATGGCTTTTCTACTGCGTATGATCCAGTAGTTTTCTCGTAACTTTGCCATCAAGAATTGAGCTCCTGCATGATTATTCTTTCTATGTTCTTCCCAAATTATTTGGTCCACAATCCTATGGCTGAATGGCAACAGAATTGGGTTCAAAAATCCGTCGGTGTCCTTGCGATTATTAAGTCTCGTCTTCACCCGGATTAGTCCATCCTCACTTCGATTAACATGGATACCACAAATCACACTATCGTTGTTTGGAAAGGTGTCCTTCTGTATGAGTTTCAGTAGAGATATTTCAGCTTCCTGAACTTCTCTTGCAGACAAAATCTTGTCGTGCCTCGGTTGAGGACGGCATTTCGACAAGTATTTAACATATCTCGTAAGCCAAGCAATGGATACTACATTTTTTCTGAATGTGGATCTTCTACAATACCAATGGGGTTCAGTATCTTTGGTCTGCTGAGATCCCACAAGCAACATATTTGTTGCTGTACTTCTCTTACGTTCTTTAGCAACTTCCTCTTCTAGGGTAACAACTTCTTCTGAGGGCCACTCTTCTTCTGGTTTTCTTAACCATTCTGGACCCTCCCACCAGTTTGACGACAAGAGTTGAGATGGATTACAGCCACGTGAGGGTAAATCCGCTGGATTCAGTGTTCCTGGAACGTGTCTCCAATCTTCTGTACAAGATAGTTGATTAATTGTTCTTACCCTGTTCCCAACAAAGGTCCGCCATTCATCATTTCTTCTTATCCAGGCTAAAGCTGTAGTGGAGTCGCTCCAATAAAAGGTAGGGACTCCTGTTACAGAAAGAGCTTCTTTTACAAAATCTGTTAATGTTGCTGCAATGTAGCAACTCAGCAACTCCAAACGATTGATTGTTGGTTTCTTCAACGGTGCAACCCTTGATTTGGCCATTAACAGTTGAACTGAGATTTGTCCTTGGTGTTCAGTTCGCAAAAACACAACCGCAGCATAAGCATTTTGGCTGGCGTCACAGAAAGTATGTATTTGCCAAGTAGCTCGAGAAGAAATTCCACCAGTCATATTTCTAGGGATGTGTATTTGGCGAAGAACGTCCAAACTACTGCACCACTCTCGAAATTCCTTACTTAAATCTTCGGGCAATTCTTGGTCCCAACCGATTTTTTCAAGCCACAATCTTTGTAAAATAATTTTCGGCTGCAAAGTCACTGGACAAGTAAAACCAATCGGGTCGTAGACTTTCTGAAGGTAAGACAATATTTTTCTTTTTGTAAAAGTTTCAGGCAAATCTTCGGTTTCGACATCGCAGGATAAGTGGTCTCCTAATTTGTTCCACTTATAGCCCAGAACGGAAGTCACAGGTTTATCTTTTCCTTGGGAAATTGCTCGGTTGAACTCTAACCCGCTACTGAACGCAGAGTTTTCGCGAAATCCAACTTCCCATTCTCTTAATTCCATTTTGGCTTGAGCCAACTTGTTAGTTGACCATATCTGAAAAACATTAACTTGTTCAACAGTATTCACAGATGTCACACAGTTGTCGACATACAATGATTTCCACACTTTCTGCGCTATAGGTTTCTCGTGTTCTTCAACATCACTTAGAAGGTGTTCCAGAACAGCTGCTAGTAGGAAAGGACTACAGTTGACTCCAAAAACTACCCCTCGGTGTCGATAAATCTTGTAGATTTTTCTGTTGTAGTCCGCCCACCAAAGGAAACGAAGATAATCCCGGTCAGTTTCACTAACTTCAATCATCTGGAAGGCCTTTCGAATATCTGCGATGATCCCAATTTTTCCTTCTCGAAATTTCAAAAGGATAGATGGGGATAACTCTAGTAAATTAGGTCCCTTTTCGAGACATTCGTTCAGAGAAGGTGTTCTTTGGGCTTTACAAGATGCGTCAAACACAGGTCGAATTGGGGTTGTTTCACTCTCGGGTTTAAACACAGCCCGATGTGGGATATAATGTACATCACTGTTTAAATGATCATCATTAACTTCCTCAATTATGTCTTCCTGACACCAACTTTTGAATATTTTGTCATAATCCTCAAATTCCTGAAGAGACAGTAATCTTTTAGTGGTTGAGTCCAGTCTTCTTTCTGCAATTCTCCGGTTGTCGGGTAACTTCACTCGGCCGTCAATCCAAGGCAAACACACCGAGTATCTACCTTCTTCAGTCCTTTTCACTGTTTCTAGGAAGTGCATTTTTGCCAAATGCTCGTTTTCCTGCTTAGTCTTCTTCTCAATTGGGTCACGGATACCAATAGTTTCCAAATCCCATAACTGCGTTACTGATGAGTCGGAAACAAACATCGACGTAACAGTCATTGACACAGGTTCTTCTTGTCGATGGAAAACACCATTACACTTTCCCATCAATGTCCAACCAAGAAGAGTTTCCTGAGCAGTGAGTCCATTACTTAGCTGGAGAAGTTTTCCAGTCAGCAGTTTTCCAAAATAGTCTGCTCCAATCAAAAGTTCAATTTCAGGATTATCTTTTCCTATGTCACTGTACCAGATGTTATTCAGCTTCAGTTCTTTCATCCATGAGCCAGTAGGTACCCGGGGTATTTCTCCGCAAATTCTACTTTGTCCAAGAACTTCGATTGTACTGAATCCAGAACCTTTAGCGTTTTTCAGCTGTAACTTGTACTTCTTGTGTTTGTTAACAGCCGTCTGAACTCCACTGAACAACGTATGACTAATGCTTTCATAACCAATAACAGGCAAATCAAGTTCATCTACCAGCTTCTGTAAAATATAAGATCGCTGGGATCCGTCATCCAGGATTGCTCGGATTAATCTTTTCCCACTGTTAGTACACACTGGAACCATCAGGGTTTTCAAAAACACTTTTGAAGTGCACGACAAGTTTGAACTAGCAGTTTGGACTTTTTCAATACTGAGTTTTTCTTCAATTGGTGGTGTAGACACCTTTGCCAAAGGAACTTCGGATTTAGGTAACTCTGGACACATCAAAGTAGTGTGTTTTTTCAAACACACCATACACTTAACAAATCCTTTGCACGACTTCGACCAATGTCCGGGCTTCAAACAAAGGTGACAACAATTCTTCTCACGGATAATGTTGACCTTTTCTTCGAGTGTCAATTCTCTAGCTTTGGAGCACGTTGAACTATCGAAGTGTTTCTCACAAAATATACACCTTGATTTTTCATTCGCACCGGTCTTTTCTCCTACAAGTAGTCCGGCAGCGGTGGGCATTCTATCTTCTTTCATTTCCTTGGCGGCGGGTGCTTTCTTTTTTCCCGTATTTTCAGCCTTTCCCTGTACAGGTGCATTCTTCAAGTTATCTGGCAAACTTAAAGATGGAGGACAAGCCTGACACGCCAAAGTAGTTTGCTCATCTATCCATTCAGCAAAATGGATAAGATCTTTTTTACGGGTTGCAACTGCTACCACCCAGTTCAGCCATTGCATCATGATGGTCCTAGGTAGCTTAGTCTCGAACTCTTTTAATAGTTGCGGGTTACTCAAGTGTCCAGGACGATTAAGAGTCTGGATGGTCGCAATTACATTTTGCACTGCAGATCCAAACTCAATGAAAAGATCCAAATCGTCCGATTGGAACGTTGGAATTCCTTTTGCTTTGTTAATCATGGCTTCTATGATTAACTCCGGCTGTCCATAACGTACTTCTAATTTTTTCATGACAACAGGAACGTTATCGGGTGATACCATAAGACTTTGGACATACTTTGCTGCATCACCTTTTAAACACTTCCTTAGTCTTGACATATTTTCGGAATTTGAGAAACCGCAATCCTTTGTCGATCTCTCAAAGTCAGCGTGGAAAATGGGCCACTCCTCAGCTTTTCCACTAAAGAACGGCAAATCCTTTGCGTAAGATTGTCTAGCGAGAAACTTACTGTTGTCTTGCACACTCATGTTGGTTGTGGTCCCCTTAAGGGCTTCTGCTAGTAGGTTCACAAGACGGTCTTCATCTTTTATAGGTGGGTCTACAACACCGAGGGGCCGGGAACTGGAAGTGGGTGAATCAATTTTCAATCCCTTTAATTTTTCTTCCAATTCGAGTTTTCTTTGTGTTTCTTCAGCGATCAGTCTATCTGATTCCTCCTGAAGGCGTTTCGTCATACTTTGCAGTTTTAATTCCTGGTCCAGTATTTCCTTTTCTAAAACTTTCTTCTCAGCCTCTCGATCAATTTCCTTTTGGCTGATTTTCTTCCCCTCACAAGAAATATGCGGATCTTTCTCGAGATTCGTCACCACTATTGGCCGCCTATTACCTTCTTCAACGGTAGAAAGCACAAATTCTTCTACTCGATCTATATTTTGGACATCTTCATCAGCAGTCACGATGTCGGGGTTGATTTCACGTTCATCATCAGAAGAAAGATGCTGCTCATCTTCGTCGGCAATTTTCTCCTTCTGTAGATTTGCCCTTTTATGGAGAAGTTCAATTTTCTTCTCTATCTTAGGCATACTTCTTTCTTCATTTATAAGCTGGACACTCTTGTCATAATAGAGGTTGTCCAGTTTCTGTTGGGCAAAGGACAGTTCCTTACCCATCTGTTCTATTTCCTGAGCGTCAGTAAGGTATTTAAGAGACTCCACACACTGTTCTCTTTTAGTTTCCAAGTACTTTATTTGATTGTCTATGATCTTCATTGCGTGTTGGAGATCTCCCTTTTCCTCCTCTAACTTTGCCAGTTCTTCTTCCATTTCCAATTCAATGTTCTTGATCCGAAGACGGCTACTGTGGGATGCATTCGAATGCCGACGGCTTGATGCTTTTGATTTCACTCTAGAACCCACTGACGACGTTTCTTCGGCATCGCCCACAAGTTTCTCTTTGCCTTCCCAAAGCAAAGGTTTCCTCAATAGTGGATTGGGGACATCTCTCTGCTTCTCCAAGGAAAATTGATGAGGACTGCCACGCCCAGCCATTTCAGTAGTAATATGTTTTAAAACTTTCGACCAACGTCAGAATCCCGATTTCAGAATCTTCCCACGAGGTCGAACGTCACTTATAATTTTCACAGTTTATATCACTAAATAATTTTAATGTTAAATTCAAACAAGCTGAAACACCGGAATCACAAGATGCTCCCACCAGTTCGAATGTCACTTCCGAATTCACAGTTTTAAAATCACGTCGGGGTCACCAAATGTTAAATGTGCTCAGGGAAAATGCCTACCCGGTATAATTTGAGCACGACTGCGTACGTATATTCTCCAGTATATCTCCTCCAAAATAATAACTGACAAATAATTAAGATGCGCTGTCTAAAACAGGTCACACCGCGTGGCTCAAGTATGGCCAAGATAATTGAAGTGTAATAGAAACTGCGAATAATTCTCCCTCACAGCTTTAGCACGATTGAGATTGAATTTATTCTAAAGTAACAATATTCCAAACACACAACAATAATTCGAATTATACAAATTTCCCGCGTATTTTACATACACGAGGTAGAAGTAAGTTCTAATAAAAACGACAGGTTTTGTCTAAGTCCGAATCACAATATATCAATCAATCTTACATTTACATAAACACTTACTGAGGTACTCTAGAGTGTATTACATTCGAACGGAATATACATTCATCATTAATTTTAAGTGGTTTGCACTAATCAATTATTAAATCCAATTAGTAAATAATCATCATAATTTACACATACATTCAATTTTGCAATAATATCATAAATTAATTAAAGCTAAATACATTTAAATTACATAATTGGTACAAAGTATAATTATAACATGGCAGGTCCATAAGGTTAGGTTAGTGTATACAGAAGCTACACACTACGTTATACATACACTACTATAAGTTACACTACTATAGGTATACAGTTATACTATACTATATAGCTATATGTTATGACAGCTATGTTATGACAGCAGCATGTTATGACAGCATCCAGGTTATGACAGCAGCCATGTTATGACAGCAGCATGTTATGACAGCATCCATGTTATGACAGCAGCCATGTTATGACAGCAGCCATGTTATGACAGCAGCCATGTTATGACAGCATCCACTTCAGACACACAGGTTAGGTTGTTGGTGTTATGACAGCACTGTTTGTGATGACAGCACACACTTTAGACGCACAGGTAAGGTAGGTGGTGTTATGACAGCATGTTATGACAGCAGCCTCCTCAGACACACAGGTTAGGTTAGTGATGTTATGACAGCACTGTTTGTGATGACAGCACACACTTTAGACGCACAGGTAAGGTAGGTGGTGTTATGACAGCATGTTATGACAGCAGCCTCCTCAGACACACAGGTTAGGTTAGTGATGTTATGACAGCACTGTTTGTGATGACAGCACACACTTTAGACGCACAGGTAAGGTAGGTGGTGTTATGACAGCATGTTATGACAGCAGCCTCCTCAGACACACAGGTTAGGTTGTTGGTGTTATGACAGCACTGTTTGTGATGACAGCACACACTTTAGACGCACAGGTAAGGTAGGTGGTGTTATGACAGCACTGTTTGTGATGACAGCAACCACTTGAGACGCACAGGTAAGGTAGGTGGTGTTATGACAGCACTGTTTGTGATGACAGTGAAGGGATGCTAGATTCCCGGCTCCTAGATCCCTACGGTTTATGTGCTATTTTGCCAATAATGTGTACGAGGCAATAGTTTGGAATGTACAATTTGACGTATAATTTACTAGTTCCAATTAGCACATCACAGGTATAATATTTAATGATAGATTACTGAAAGAATAGAGAAATAGATATGATAGGGAAAATGTCTTCTAGTCCAGCTCAGCCCATCCTCGACCTTCCTTGCCCGATCCCAAGTTCACTCTAAAGTCGAGAGACTTCCATCAGCTCTCTCGATGGCTCCAGGAGAGTCACCATCGCACAAACTCTGCTGCGATATGTTGATGGCTGGGGAGAGTCGCCGCACCGACCAACTCCCTGGCTGTAGCTCTGTTAGCCCTCCTACATCCACCCCTTTTTGAATAAAATCCGGGCGGGCAAATCCGTTCGGATGGATTTGTGAGGTCGGATTTCCAAGTGTGTAGCAGGTGTGTGCCAATAACTTTGGCATTAAGATGAAAGATGAAACTTGTCGTGGCTTAGAAAGATTTGAAGGTCTGAAAGATCTGAAAATGAAACTAAGGCACGACAATTTAAAAAGCCTTAAATGAAAATAGATTTGAACAATTTTGTCAAATATTAAATAGATACTGTATAATTATGTGCATGTTTGAGTTTACGTTAGTATAATTTAAGGAAAATGTCGAATTACATTGAGAGAGTATGTTGGCTAAATTTAAGTTTTAACTGACTTTGGTGGGTGCAAGGCCCTTTACTTTAAGTACATATAAGTTTATTTTAATTGAGTATGGTTAAACTTTGAATGAAAATATTGTGGGTGACCCATTCTTTTAATTTAGTCGTGAGACTCTACAATAATTTGATTTATTGGGGTAAGACTTTTATACTTTAATTGAAATTCACGGGTGTGAGACCCTAACTTTAGTTAAAAATTCACGGGCGTGAGACCCAATACTTTAGTATAATTTCACGGGCGTGAGACCCAATACTTTAATGATATGGACGTAAGAGTCCAAGATTTGGCGTGAGGGCCGAAAAACAAATATCTATTTGCAATTTATCAGCTGCATGCTCCAAACGCTAATCCTGACTACGTTCTACATGCACCGACTAAACCACAGATGACATCCCGTCACCTAGATATAATTAATTATAAGTAAGATTAATTGAAATGAATGTGAATTAGTTGTATATGATAATTGAAATGTTAAAATGATTGGTTTATCTCTAGCGACTGCTGCGTCAACGTCTAGCCAATAACTTTGGCTGGAGTCAAAATGGTTGGTTTTCTGCGTGGAGAAGGATGAATGTGTCCTATAGAATGATCATGACTGTATTTTTTTGTCAATCCAAATCGCCTAGGTTGAAGCTTGATGTCTCTGTTTCAGGCGTCAGTGATTTTGAATGCTAAAGACGTTTGTAGTGTAGAAATGATTACGTTTCTTGTCTCTGGGTAAATGACTTTCCACATTATATATATAGGTAGGTAGTTCTATGTAAATTTTGATTTATCTTGAATAAATTGTTTGGTCGACGTCCTTCAGTGTGATACGAGTCCAGGAAGAATGTTTAGAGTAGTGTAGAGTTGTAGGCCAATTGCTTTGGCTCACCATCTGATAAGGTAGTAGGTAGGTAGTCCGAATATTTTTCTTTGTTGAAGTTTATTCCAATTTGTGTGCCAAGAAACAGACTTTGACCTAGCCAATGACTTTGGCTTTGTCAAAAGTCATACGATAAGAATGAGTCGATTTGGTATACGCCAATCACTTTGGCCTCCAAATTGTGAATAGGTCGCTGAAAGTATTAGCCAATGTCATGGCTTGTACAGAAAATTTACTAAGGTAATTTTTTTGAATAATAGAAATGCCAATGGCTTAAGCTTTAGTCTGAAGAGATTATTTAAATTACTAGCCAATGTCTGTGGCTTATATGATAAAGTAAATCAGTTCATTTGCTTTGAAAGTAAAGAATGCGGCAATTGCCTTAAGTTAATTTTTGAATAATGAATTAAGATTCTAGCCAACATCTTTGGCTGGAATGTAAGCTTAATTGTAGGTATATAGCTTTACATAAGTATATGAATAGCAATTTCTTTAGTTTAGAATAAATTGAAATAAATTTTAATACTAACCAATGTCTTTGGTTTGTATTTAATATATAGGTAGTTAGGCTTGTTAAGCGTTAAGTAGGTAAACGAATTGGCTTAATTTGAATATTTTAATTAGAAATGTAAATATTTGCCAATGCTTTTGGCTTGTGAAATTTAAATAGTTACAATAACGTCAGTAGTTGTCAGGTTAAACTTAAACAGCGTAATGAGAGGTGAGAGTGAACGAGGAAAGGCAAGGAGACAGGAGTCTGAGTACTGATAAGGTAAGTTTTAATCGTAAAGTCTAATTTGCATAATCACGATAACTGAGGAATTCGCCTGACCTTATCGCTGATTAGGAGTATTGGACTTGTTGCCTTGATTTGTCTTTATGTTGAATGCTTTTGTATTGTTGAACATGAAATAATATTGTAGTATGAAGTAATTTTTTGAATCGTACCTTGATTTCCACGGAAAATCATGAGTAAATTGCCAATTACTTTGGCATTTTTTGCAATAATTTGACGACAGGTTGTAGATTGCCTCTCCAGAATTTTGTAGTTAACTTGGCTGATTTTGCCGTTTATTGATGACTGCCAACGATTTTGTCTTTTCCAGAATTTGTAGTTGAAAGATTAGTGATGATTACCGATAACTTTGCCTTTTTCCGAATTTTGTAGAGATGAAGAACCGTGGATGATTTAGAATTGAAAAATTAAATGTGGATGGCCATTTACTTTGGCATTTCCGCAATTTTGAATTTAAACAGCTGACTAGACAGTAAGTGGAATTGCCAATTTCTTTGGCATTTCCCAAATTCGTCAGCTGGAATACAAAGTAAAAATGTTACAAAGAAATTAGTAAATTGATTTTAAATAAATGGTAGATGTGTAGGTTTATAAAATAATATTATAATTGTAGGTTTTTTAACACAATAGGCGACAGTTTTCGATTCGTGGGTCTTCGCTTTTAGTTGGGTGCCAATTGAAGGGATGCTAGATTCCCGGCTCCTAGATCCCTACGGTTTATGTGCTATTTTGCCAATAATGTGTACGAGGCAATAGTTTGGAATGTACAATTTGACGTATAATTTACTAGTTCCAATTAGCACATCACAGGTATAATATTTAATGATAGATTACTGAAAGAATAGAGAAATAGATATGATAGGGAAAATGTCTTCTAGTCCAGCTCAGCCCATCCTCGACCTTCCTTGCCCGATCCCAAGTTCACTCTAAAGTCGAGAGACTTCCATCAGCTCTCTCGATGGCTCCAGGAGAGTCACCATCGCACAAACTCTGCTGCGATATGTTGATGGCTGGGGAGAGTCGCCGCACCGACCAACTCCCTGGCTGTAGCTCTGTTAGCCCTCCTACAACAGCAACCACTTGAGACGCACAGGTAAGGTAGGTGGTGTTATGACAGCACTGTTTGTGATGACAGCAACCACTTGAGACGCACAGGTAAGGTAGGTGGTGTTATGACAGCACTGTTTGTGATGACAGCAACCACTTGAGACGCACAGGTAAGGTAGGTGGTGTTATGACAGCACTGTTTGTGATGACAGCAACCACTTGAGACGCACAGGTAAGGTAGGTGGGGTTATGACAGCCACATGTTATGACAAGGCCAAGTAACTTAACATAAAAATGCCATAGACGGCAGGAAATTACAAACATCTTTAAAATACAAATTACATTCAACAACTGCAATTCTCAAAGTACAAACTAAATATAAATGGCTGCGGACATTTAACACTAATTATTACCCTGTAAATAATTAACATTTATTTATCAGCAGTGTGTTCCTTGAGAAGTTCCAAAATTGTAAATAATTTCATTGCTTGGAATTTTATAAACAGTACAAATTTTCAGCTACCTATGAAAAGCAAGAATATATTTATTACAGGGATACCAGCTTTGTGGTTTTATTTTTCCATGATAACCTTGAAGACACTCTGCTATTAATAAAGGTAAGAACAATAAAATTGTTATAACTTTCCTAAATTATCTTTAAAAATTCATTTTGTATCCGTTTTAAATTCAGAATACAAAAATCGTCCCAGCCAATTTATATTTCATCATTGTGGAAATAGTTCAAGATGTTCATTTTGTTCAAGGCCCTAATTATACGAAGCCCTTATTTCGGAACACGTATAAAGATTTGGGAAAGGACATTTTCATAATCAGTTCACCAGCAAATATGAATGGTTGTCCTATTTTTAACGTTTCCGAAATGTACACCATTCTAAATACAACGTTCTTCAAGTCACATAGCTTTTGCAAAATGATTACAGTTGAAGATATTTTTGGTATTACATCTAAAAGGAAGAATTTTGAAGGAACAAAAATTAGAGGAGGAGCTGTTGTTAGAATTTAATTATTACTTAACATAATATTTTGAATCATATTTTGTTATTTTATAAAGTATATCTGATTATAAAATTATTAGTAGTTTTACTATTACTGTATAATACTTGCAATATATTTGTATTTATTTTTATATGCCAGCTTGGAAATCAATACGAAGTGAGTCACCTCTACTTAAAACGGGGCAATGAAACTTCTCTAAAATTCACAACGGGATACAACGCAGATGTTTTATTTTATTTGCTAGATTTTTACAATTTAACATTATTTGCTGTTGATGGTATTCGTACGATATCAGCAGTTCCATCAAATAATACTGATGTTGGTACAATGATTTTAAGTGGTCTTGTGGATATTTCCGTCACTTTTCATGCCTACAATGCTTACAGAGCTTCAAAGCTGACGTACTTACATTCAACAGGCCTGTCACAGTAATAAATATTGATAATAAATAAATGTTGGTCTTATAACTTCTAAAAATAATGATTACATTGGAATATTTATACAATTATACAAATGACTATTATTATTATCTACTATTTCTACTTTCGCAGACTGAATGCGTATTTTGTTCAACCTCCAGCAAGTTCCATAAGAAATATTACTTTGCAATCCTTTCAAATGCACTTATGGTTGGGAGTTTTGTTCATGTGGTTGATAATCATCATTATTATTACTCTTATGGCCGAAATCAAAAGAAAACAGAATACCATTTCGGAAAACGAAAAATGCATTAGTAAGCAGTGTTTACTATGGGCTGTGAGTACTGCATTTCAACAAGGTTGGCTCTTTGAAAGTTATTTTTATCTATTTTTGAAATACACTATACAGGCATTTTTTGACTAATTTTCAAAAACCTTGGAGAAATATTAATTTTTGTTTATTATATTAATTTTATTTTTCAATAAAATAAAGATAGTAATTCTAAAAACATAAAGCAATACAAACAAATGTAAAAAATTCTGAGTGAATTAATAAATGTAGTAGTAAATGTAGTTAGTTTTATAAATATAAAATCATGTCAAATTTGTGAAATGATTTTAAGGTTGGGAAGTCAGTCCTGAATCAATTCCGGTGAAAGTGGTATTCATGTGTGCAACGTTCTCCAGTCTTCTTTTGTATTGGGCATACCTGGCTGAATTAACTGCAATTTTATCCTCGGAAATATCCCCAATACAAGCCATGGAGGATTTAAAATCATTTAAATTTTTATTTTATGGATTAAAGATTCCTAGTGTGGAATCACTTTTTCAGGTGTGGTGTTTAAATTATTCTTTGTTTGTATACATCTGAAATATACTAAATATTATAAATGTTGCAAAATGAACTTCAGAAAGGATAACACAGACTTATTGGTCGGAGACGGATTTTTAGACATCAAAATTGGAATGCAGAAAGCTCTTCAAGAGAAAGCGACGTATTTGTCATTTGATTATTTAGTCTACCCTGGAATTCATAAATATCTTTTGGATTACGAAGTATGCTCAAAGGTTTCAAAAGTGACCGTTGAGAGTGGGCGACCAATACAGGGAGCTTTGATTATTAACAAAGGTTGTCCCCTAAAGGAATTGTTTAACCCAAGGTTACCCAGTTTTGTTAAAGAATAATATTGAGATATACACTTTTGTTGAAGTAGTAATTTAGAAAATTGGGGTTTTCAAGAATCCTGTGGATGTATAACAATGGAATAATATATCGATCAAGAATAAACAGAATGAAGGCCACGTCTTTACTTTGTATTCCTGGGTCTACCAATGGAAACAAACCACTTGAAGTCCGAGATATTCTCTCAACTTTTGTACTCCTAATTCTTTCGCACTTTCTAGTGGTTTTTATTTTGATACTTGAAAAGGCTTACAAACATAATTTATGCCGTTTATTATGTTTAACCTAAAATTAAAAGTAGACCAATAGTCAATCCTAGAGCATTCGTAAGAATGGGAAGCAAAAGTTGAATGATAAGGAAATGGAAATAAGAAGAGCGACAATAATTACTGATTTACATTAATACTAATTTACTAAAACGTGACATAGCATCACCGATATTATTTACGTCGATTAGTATATTTACTCAATCATCACTCAAGGATCCCATCCAAAATTTAAACACTAATTTTAAGAAAACTCAAACAAACTTTAAGAAAGCGACATATATCATTCGAAAGGCAATTAAAAACTTAGGTCATCCATCGCTCATCATTTAGTCTACTAGATTGCGGATTTCAACTAATATTCATATAATATTGTAACATAATTTCAGTATTACCATAATTAGCTACACTTAGCATACAAATACCATGATAATGAACTAAACATGCTACTATGACTATATGTCATTTTGTCATTTCAACTCTATATTTCATATAATATGCGCGATGATTAGCGATAACTAAATATTCTCAACTACAGCAATTTCTTAATACCCAATTTGCGTCCACAGTATATATGAAAGCGATCGTCTCTGCTTCTATTTCAAGGAGGCGCATCAAGAACATTGGAAAACTACAGTTGCCGAAAATTAAGTTGAAGTATTTATTTCCAGATACGAATGAACATATTCTGTATTGTGAAATTAAGTGTAATTGTTAGCAATTCTGCACCTGAAAAGGAAACTGATTATACCTATTATTGATTTGTCATTTACTACTTATCATATCTAATAACCGGGAGTTTAGCAATGTCTTCCCTTATTTTGTCCAGAAGTTTCGTAATGAGCATTCGGTGCTATTTTCTTCTTTACAATTGTTGCTATGTATAGTTTCCATAATCTGTTACTGATCAGATTGTACATTTATTGTATATACTATTCTCACAATTTTAAGTCCTGTATCATTTTGGATAATGACACTAATCTTTTTATCTTGCGTAAATTTGGAAGTATTCTGTTATTTCACAGAGAGATATTCTTAAATGAATTTCCATAATTTCATTATCGGAATCTTCAATAGATAGTGCATGAAAATATGTGTTCCTTAAACTTTATCATTATGATTTACATTATCAATGATTACAACCGTACTACAAAATGTA
Source organism: Yoshiicerus persimilis (assembly GCA_020352615.2). NCBI lineage: Eukaryota > Metazoa > Arthropoda > Collembola > Entomobryomorpha > Tomoceridae > Yoshiicerus > Yoshiicerus persimilis. The sequence continues at coordinate 57,753 of JABJWA020000020.1, forward strand.
AATGACTAGGAAAAGATGTAAAAGCTCAATAACTGGGCCACTATTTCGTACTGCGATTTGTTTTTCAAATAGTGCTTTCCAGCAGTAAAAACAAAATACTGTCCCAGGGTGCCACACCATTTCGAAATGCGCTATGATTTCGTACTTCAATGTACAATATGGTTTGACAGCTGTCATTTTTCATTGTCATTAAAATCCTGATTATTAATCATTTAAATAATATTCTAGCTGTGAATAAGGAATCTGACCCTTCTACTGTATTTCTGCACTATTTTAGTATGAGCTGTAGAAAATTGCAAAAGATGCTTTTAATGGCAAATGTGTAGCCTAAAATTTCGTTGACATCAATGAAAACTGTCCTGCTTTATTAAAACTTACGTCGAGAATCGTCCTATTTTCTGGTGACAAGAAATAAAGAATAGATTGATGCACATTGGAAAGCTTTCGTAGGCTGACGGCCTGAGACGTACATTGTAAAGATGGGTTGCATTTCAAGAAGAATTAAATACATTACAGAAGTAACAAAAATGCTACATTAAATGGAAAATTTGCTGATTTATGTTATTGATTGATGGTACTTATTCAATTTAAAATGCGCTAAGAATTCTATTCGGGTTATTACAACCAATTTTGCTTTCCAGGAATTTCTTTAATATTGTTATAAGTATTATAGTACGGTGACCGAATGAAACTCCTCATATGCTTACCGCCATTATTTAGTATTTATTCCAGCAAAGATATTTTCTTTGCGGAAACTGTTGCAATTATCCAATGTCAAGAAATATTCATACATTCAAAAAAGTAAAATAAGCATTTTTCTACTGATTACCGTGATTATCCAAAAAAATTTCATAGCTTGAATATACATATGCTCATTCACATATACAGACTTTCCAAATCGCAACAGTGCGAATGGTTCAGCATTGTCAGCATCTTAAAGACTCTTAGAGTGCTTTCACAAAGCTGTTCGTTATACCATTTGATTTTATTTCTTATATGAATATACTTTTGCCAAAAAATATAAAGGTATTGTTAACGCTGACTTGCCATTTATTCTCTAAGCCTCTTCGAAAGGAGTTTGCAGTTTTCTGCTGTTAGCCATTGCATGACGATATTTTCTGTATCAAACTACAAAATGTTTGAACCATTGTTCTTAAAATGGAGAGCTTTTCATCGCGAATCTCTATTGCTCAATGCGCACAAAATTATTTACAATTTAAAACTCAGTCATTTCCACTGGTATGGATTGTATATCAATATTGCGAATTTTGTTTGTGGCAGTACGATTTTTTGGGATCATGCAAAACAAACATTTGTGACATCCCGAACACCTTGTCGCTTAAAAATCTTAGGAATTTTGAACGCAATATTTGCAGTCAAGTTAGCATTCGATCTTCTACTGGCCATTCAGAGGAACGATACCAATAAATACGACATTTCTTCCCTGACCATCGGTTTTGTTGTTGGGATGTGTAATATTTGCTGTTTGATGGTCATACTTAGCATTTCAACAAGAGGAAGAGATGTCCAGAATATTCTGAATTATTTGTGCATAGAGTCCAATTTCTTCAAAAATGGTTAGTTTGCTACGTTTATGTATTTCGGTACCACTGTGATTGTAGAAATGAATTTTACCCTTGCAACCCACATTATGCTCACTATACTAGAAGCTTTCTCAGAAAATTTAGGAAAACTAACGGGAACCAACGAATCCAAAAGCTAAACTATATCGCAGCTTTGCCGTAAAATTTCAAAAACGGAAAGCACACCAGAACCGATAAAAGTCTTAATATTTTATTTTTATTAAAATATACATAAATTATGCTATGCCATTTTTATTTTTAAATTGATTTTTAAGAAAACGTAGTACTTAAACAATACTAATAATAATGTAGTCGTTCATTTTCCAACCACAGAGAACTATGTTTGGTAGTTTTTAATTACAGTAGGCATTGTCAAAAGGTTACTTAGTCAATCAACCAGATCAGGAACTAGACAAGGTGGGTACCGTAACTGAATGGGGTTCACTACATAGTTTGGGAAACAAAGCAGGCAGTATTTTTAAAAAGAAGTAGAAATCCTTCTTCTGAAAATCTTTACATTGCCCCTGTAAATTCAAAAAGCAATTTAAATTCTGAGACTATAGTGGCAGCATTTTTCGTCTAAAAAATTACTATTCAAAATCCAAGGTAGGCATAACAGTGTCGGATTTATTAGAAACACATTAAACATAGCACTGTATTAAATCATTCAAAGTGAAAATTATGGAAATTTTTTTTGAAAATAATTACAGTAGAATTAATATGAAACCTTCATACACACAAAAGATCTATTCGGGCCATGGATGTGACCTGACCTGGTAATGCGTCAACTATTTTGGTGAAAACGCTAATTTTTTGTCTGTTTCCAACTTTTAAGGTGCTGGTGGTGAAGGGTGCAACTTCAAGGAGTCTGTGTATACCAAAACAGAAGTTTTGATGACAAAGTTTTTCTTCCCAATTTATTATTTCTTCATCTTACCAGGACCTACATATTTCCTAATAGTTCTGCAAAACAATTTCCTGCTGGAGACTTTCTCATTCCATTGCACTCTGCAATTTGCGGTTACTGCTTCACAAATAATTACATTCTTCTGTTCTGCACATTGGGCAGTTTTACTATACAATTACATGGTCATTGTTTTGCTTCGGATATTTTATTGGATGCAACAAATCAGGTAACTAATTGTGTTGCTACTTTAATTATTGTACACCCTGACGATAAACTAAGGTACCCCCCTATACAGGAAGAACCGGAAGTAGCACAGCAAACCGGTTTACACCAATCGAAAGGCAGTCTTAAGTTACATTGAAATCCAAGTTTTCATTAAAATCGGTTGAAGATAAGTGGGTCAAATAATTCGGTGAAAAATAAAAGTACGAAAATGTACCCGGTTTTGGGGTTATTCGGATTTTTCCCGGCCGAAAAAAAAACTTTTTTAAAATAACATTCACACAGCTGCAATCCATGTTATATGAGTGATTTTTCCTGAATTTTTCATAATAATCGAATGAGGTTTAATTTTCAACTTTTCCGGAATTTTCTTGAAAAACATGAAAATTTTAAAGAAATTGCAGAAAAGTTGAAAATTCAACCATATTCGATTATTATGAAAAATTCAGGAAAAATCACTCATATAACATGGATTGCAGCTGTGTGAATGTTATTTTTAAAAGGTTCTTTTTCGGCCGGGAAAAATCCGAATAACCCAAAAACCGGGTACATTTTCGTACTTTTATTTTTCACCGAATTATTTGACCCACCTTTCTTCAACCGTTTTTAATGAAAACTTGGATTTAAATGTAACTTTAGGCTGGCTTTCGATTGATGTAAACAGTTTTTCTGTGCTACTTCCGGTTCTTCCTGTATAGTTCTACCTTAGTTTATCGTTAGGGTGTAGTTGGGTTTGTTATCAGCGTCACTTAATGTATTTTCATAGTTCACAACAGTATAATACTTTTTAATTTACAGATGCCGGAAGTACAATTTTGAATATCAAATTGCTGTTTACAACCGAACAAGTATACTAAGCACCTTATTCCAAGACAGTGTACATCCGCTCCTATTTTCTACATTCACAATTGGTGCCTATACGGTTGCCGTAATGTGCTGTTTTGGTTCAATCAGGTTTCACGACGGCCTTGACTTTATGTCACTTGCTACTCTCCAAATATTTAGCTTAGCAGGATTTTGTGGCATGTCACTGTTTTTAATCTGCTTTGCCTCAGTGTGGAAATATTCTTCCATTTCATTGAGAGCCGTCCTTAGTTCTATGATCAATAGAAGAGACAGGGACACACTGTTTAGACAAAAGCTTTATAGATCACTGAAACCATTTGGTGTTAGACTAGTTCCCATCAGAAATGTTAAGCATGACCGAATTTTAGTATTCTATGGACAAATGCTTTCGGATATCACGACCCTTCTTATTTCGTTGAAATAGCGCAAAATATTTCTTGCACGAAAACGAAGCATCTTACATCACACGGAAGACGCAATACGAGGGTGCCCTTTGTAAGTCAAGCAACCTCATGATGTTTCTCTCCGATCCCCCGGGTGTTGCATGGTGTTGGTGTTACTGAGGGACCTCCTGAAGTTTCCATGTGACGTCCCTTCACATAGGAAGCTCAGGAACATTTTTCACAAAATAGATTGCCTCACGAACCTCCTGGAGTTCCTCGGAGCACGTGGGGTACCTCAGGAACCTACTGATGTTCTTAAAAAGACAGTTTCTCAGAAACCTCATGGGATTGCTTGGTCTAGACTGCCAGTGACTTATAGTATATAATACTGGACGCCTGCAAAGTCTTATCTAAAACCGTAAAAACTATTGTAAACTATTAGCAAATTCTGTAAAATTACTATATTAGTAAATATTGTAGTTAATTAATTTACTCTTCATTGATAAGCTGAGTATTTTTGGATGAGATTGAAAACTAGTAGAATTCGTAAAGGTTTTCATGTAGTAGGTGTATCAATCTGGAAATCATAGAGAATATAGCCAACACATGTATTTGATTGTGGTAATGCTCGGCCTACGTGAACAATGAATCTCTACGTCGGCTGCAATTAGAGGAAGCTTGATTCCTGGCTTAGGTGAGAAGGCCAGAGGTTGTATGCCATTGCTTTTTTGGAAAAAAGTAAAAAAGTATTGCTGTTTTATAAAAAAAGCAATACTTTTTTACTTTTTTCTTTTTTGCTTTATTCCTGTATATAGTATATCTAAAACATGGATAGGACTTAACACACAGCACTTCTAAATATTAAATTACAATTCATAGTGCAATAATACATGCTTAAATCGACACAGAATACATTGGATTGTGTTGTTGCATAAATTTATGAAGAAAAATTAATGGTTTTCAGACGTTTTTAAGTGATTTTTGTAAAATTAAAAAGGCAAATAGCATTGCTTTTTTAGAATTTGATTGCTTGCTTTTTTGTAAAAAAGCAATAAAAGCTGCTTTTTTATTCCCAGTTTGTCGCAGGGGAGAAGATCTCCCAAAAATAATATTTGTCATTTGAATTAATATTCAAGCGTTAAGTTAACTGCTTATTATCAATATTAAAAACAATTTCACATTACTGTCTTTCTCTATGGGTCCAGAATGCAGAAATAGAAGTATGGTTGGTTTCAAGTTAATTTAAAAAAAATTGGTTTCAGTGTCAAATTGCCTAGCCTATAGCATTTTGTGGACATTAAAGAAAATTGTCCTACTTCAAAAATTTACTTTGCGAATCGTCCGATCTATGGATGACTGAAAGTAGTGGAATATAGATTGATGCACTACAGAAAGTCTTCGTATATAAGCTAGAGGACTGAGGCATACATTGTAATTGTGGAGATGGTTTGCATTTCAAGAAAAATTAAATACTTTGTAAGCAGTACGAAAATTGCTTTACTAGATGGTAAATTTTCTAATTACAGTTCAGTATTTTGAATTGAGTACTTATTATATAATGTAAATGCACTAAGTATTCTATTCAGGTAATTACAGCCAATTTTGATTTCACATTAATTCTTTAATGTTGTTTAAGTATCGTACATGATGACAGATAGTATTTCATATTTTGCTTACTGCCAGGAATTCACGAATTTATTATTCTTTGGAATTTTGTATTTACTCCAGCAACGATATTTTATTCAAGGAAACTTATGTAATTATATATCCCATGTATAGTACTTACAGCAATGCTCGCTACCGAAACACAAATTCAAAAATGTCAAATTTAATAAGCTTTTGGATTGTTTATGGGTATTATACCCAAGAATCTATACGCAATGTCACATTGAATAAACATATGACAATCAACAACTATAGGTTTTCCAAATCGCCAAAATTGTGGGTATTTTTCTGGCCAGCCAGCATTCTTAAAGGCTTTTAGAGTTGTTTCCGCAAAATTCTCCATTGGTACATAAATGTCATTTGATTGTATAACTTATTATATGAAAACAATTTACCACATCCACATGTTATCGAAAATGAGCCTTTGGCAATTAAGAAAATGCCTGGGCATTTTTGTAAACACCAAGAACAGCCCTGCTGTATTCATTTAGCCGTTGCATTTAGCAAAATTCTTAGGCATTTTCCTTAAAGCCTAAACTTCTTACGACATTTAGCTAAATTATTATTTGCCTGTTGCCGTGTAATCATCTTTTCTTCCTTTAATGACTGAGCTTCACTCGGCAGTAAAGAATGTGACTCTTTTTGAATACTGTTGTGTATTGCTTCTTATGCTAATGTGCGTAGCTGTAGCGTAGCTTTACAGCTGTAGACCGAGTAAATGTCAATCGATTTTGACAGGACTAAGTGTCAATTAAAAAGTGTCCTGAGTTAGGCTTTAATGTCATATACCCCCGAGACCTAGTCCAGATGTACCCCTAGACCAAAGGGGACGAGAATTATTATCCTCTTATAATATTACATATGGACAAGTATTGCTTTCTATTAAAATAATTTAATGGTTATGGCAAGAATGACTTCGAGGAACATTGATGTGCAAAAGTCTACCTAGGGGTTCCATAAGACTGCTTGTTTTACCGGGAATATATAAATTCTGTTACAAAACACTTTAAGGACTTGGGAAAAACTACGTTGGCCGAAACTGAAGTTGAAGCATTTACAGATAAGTACGAACATATAAATATTGATCGATGCAGTTCTGTATCAAAAGAAACTGCGCTTACCAATTATTAATTTTTCCATTTACTACTTATCATATCTTATGGGCGGCAGCTTAACAATATCTCTAATTTTTCTTATTGTGCCTATCTTGTATGAAACTTTGTAGAAATTGTAATGTGCAGCCGGGGCTATTTTCTGCTTGTAGTAATTGTTTCCCATTTGGTTACTATAATATGCTGCTTTGGCTCAATCATATTCTACTGCCGTTTTGCAATTATTCAGTAGTGCAACTACTGTATGCGATTGGGCTGTCTGTCTGTGAGTTAGTCAGTTAGTTAGTCAGTTAGTTAGTTAGTTAGTCAGTTAGTTAGTTAGTGAGATAGCGCTGTAACTCATGACCGGTTAAGCTTTTTTGGTATCTGTTTTCACATTATGAAAGTATGAGTTCTCCTTATGAACAGGTTCGTAAATGAGCAAAATTGGGTAACGTCTTCCCCTTATAGGGGACGGTTTAACTGTTCGTGCTATACGTATGTTCTGTGTGATGTTCTGTGTATGTTGTGGTATGTGTCGTAGTCTGCACTGGCGACCACTATATGTCGTAGTCTGCTGTGGTGACCAGTACGTGTTGATTTAGAATACATTACAGTAAATTGAAATGTTTTTGAATAGTTTGAAATAATTTCAAACTTTTTTGAATATTTTTAAATAATTTCAAACTTTTTTGAATATTTTTAAATAATTTCAAACTTTTTTGAATATTTTTAAATAATTTCAAACTTTTTTGAATATTTTTAAATAATTTCAAACTTTTTTGAATATTTTAAAATAATTTCAAAACTTTTTTTAATATTTTAAAATAATTTCAAACTTTTTTGAATATTTTTAAATAATTTCAAACTTTTTTGAATATTTTTAAATAATTTCAAACTTTTTTGAATATTTTAAAATAATTTCAAAACTTTTTTTAATATTTTAAAATAATTTCCAACTCTTTTGAATACTTTGAAATAATTTCAAACTTTTTTGAATATTTTAAAATAATTTCAAACTTTTTTGAATATTTTAAAATAATTTCAAACTTTTTTGAATATTTTAAAATAATTTCAAACTTTTTTGAATATTTTAAAATAATTTCAAACTTTTTTGAATATTTTAAAATAATTTCAAACTTTTTTGAATATTTTAAAATAATTTCAAACTTTCTTGAATATTTTAAAATAATTTCAAACTTTTTTGAATATTTTGAAAAAAATAAAAAATATTACGGTTGCACTACTGTGATATATCCGTTTTGTAATGGTTTATTGCATTTGGTATTCTCCCAATCTTAAGACAAGTATCATTTTGGCCTATGCCAATGTATTTAATACACCTGCTTTGCGTCAATTTGGAAGTATTCTGCTGTTTACTGAGAGCGATTCTGAATTCGATAAAAAACCCTTGCAACCATTGTCATTGCCAATAAACAATTGCAATGCAGACGGACAAACAGACGGATTCTCTCCGGTACTATTACAAAATTGTTAGCAGCACAATTGCAAAGTTTTAAGTTAATATCTTAAAATGCAGACAGAAGGTCACTGAAAACTGAAAGTTCACCTCAATTCGCCTGCATACACAACACTTTTAGTAATACATTACTGTCGGCTCTACATATTATTCAATATTTTAGTTGATGTCGTTGTTCGATCACACTTATTTTGGCAGGAGACCTTCCTGTACGTGTAGACGTGTCCTTCTCCATCAAAACTTACGTCGAGAATCGTCCGATCTTCTGCTGCCACGAAGTAAAGGAATAGATTGATGCACATTGGAATTCATAGGCTAACTGCCTGAGACGTACATTATTTTAAAGATGGGTTGAATTTCAAGAAATATTGTATAAATTACAAACGTAAGAAAATTGCTACTTCTGATTAATGTTCAGTATTTTCAATAGATAGGTACCTATCCAATTTAAAATGCGCTAAGAATTCCATTCGAGTAATTACAGCCAATTTTGTTTTTACGGAATTTCTTTAATAGTGTCTAAAGTATGGTATGATGAAAGAATGAAGGTATGCTGCCAGGAATTCATCATTTTTATCGAATTATTTAGCATTTACTCCAGCAAAAATATTTTCTTTACGGAAACTGTTGCAATTATCCAATGTAAAGGACTTTGAGCAGTGTAAAAATTCAAAAAAGCGAAATAAACATTTTCTACTGATTAGGGTGATTACTCAAAAAGCTTAACTTTCATAGCTTGAATATACATATAATCATCAACATCTACCTATATAGACTTTCCAACTCGTAATAGTGCGAATGTTTCTGGGCTGTCAGCATTCTTCAAGATTCTTAGAATTGCTTTCACAAAACTTTTCATTATACCATTTGCCAATATTTCTTGCACGAATAAATTAACCACATCCGCTGTTTTGACAAAAAATATAAAAGCATTGTTGGCTAATAAATGGCACTGGCTTGCCATTTATTCTCCAAGCCTCTTCGAAATGAGTTGGCAGTTTTCTGTTGTTGGGCATTGCATAGCGGTATTTTCTATATCTAAATCCAAAATGTTTGAACCATTGTTCTTAAAATGGAGAGCACTTCAACACTTATCTCTACCGCGCAATGTGTACAAAATTATTTGTCATTTACAACTCAGTCATTTCCACTGGTTTGGATTGTATATCAACATTGCGAATTTTGTTTGTGGTAGTACAATTTTTTGGGATGATGCAAAACAAGCATTTGTGGTATCAAAATCACCTTGTCGCTTAAAGTTTTTAGGCATTTTGAATGTAATATTTGCAGTCAAGTTAGCAATCGATCTTCTACTGGCCATTCAGCGGAACGGTACCAATAAGTACGACATTTCTTCACTGACGATGGGCTTTGTTGTTGGAGTTTGTAATGTTTGTTGTGCGGTGGTCATACTTAGCATTTCAAAAAGAGGAAGAGATGTCCAGAATATTCTGAATTATTTGTACACAGAAGACATTTTCTTCATAAATGGTTAGTCTGAAACGCTTCTGTATTTTGGCACCACTATAACTGTAGAAAATAATTTCATCCTTGCAACTCATGCAACGCTACGCGTAGTAGAGGTCAAAAACAAACCACAACCTATCAGAATCAGAAACCAAGACGAAAACAAAACATCTGAATCTTTTTCCCGTAAAGTTTTAGGAACGGGAGCTACACTGCACCCGATCAAAGTCTTATGACTTGTAATTTAATATCCATAAGCCATTTTTACTTTTTGAATTGAATTTTAGGAAAGTTTATTAGTTAAACAATACTAATGATAGTGAAGCCATTTTTAAATTGGTTGAATGGATTGGATTAACAACTTAAAAACATGAAACTGTTTCCTTTATTACTAATTAGGGTAACATCAGTTTAGTTTAATCAATTATTGCAACAACTCTGTACAGGCTTCTCCAGCCAAAAATCTTTCTATTGCCCCCGTAAATTCAAAAACCAATTTAAATTCTGAGCCTGATGGCAACACATTTCGTCTAGAAAAATTACTATTCAAAGTAGGTGTCGGTAAATGTACATACATACATGTAGTTATAAGGAATCTTGACTTGATACTACTACGTGACAGATATCATTTGTTTGTGTTACAATTTTTTGTCTTTGCATGGTACCTACTCATTGTACCAACCTATATTATTATATTGTTCTCTTGTTCTTTTCCAGCAAATAATAAAGTCACTGCACTAACTATCTCAATGAGACTCCCTAACTTGAAAAACTACAATAAACATAACAGTAGGTATACCTTGACGGATTTATTAGAGGCACAATAAACACAGCATTACATTACAATTTCATTCAAATTTAAAATGGAAACTTTTGAAAATAATTACAGTAGAAGAAATATGAAACTTTCATATACACATCTATTCGGGTCAAAGATGTGACCAGACCAGGCTAATGCGTCAACTGTTTTGATGAAAACACTATTTTTTGTTTGTTGCCAATTTTTAAGGTGCTGGTGGTGATGGATGCAACTTCAAGGAGTCTATGTATACCAAATTAGAAGTCGGGATGACAAAGTTGTTCGTCCCAATTTATTATTTCTTCATCGTACCAGGACCTACTTATTTCATAATTGTTCTGCAAAAGAATTACCTGCTGGAGACTTTCTCAATCCATTGGACTCTGCAATTTGCGGTTACTGGTTCGCAAATAATCACCTTCTGCTGTTCTACTTATTGGGCAGTTTTACTATACAATTACATGGTCATTGTTTTCCTTCGGATATTTTTTTGGAGGCAACAAATCAGGTAACTAATTGTATTGCTACTTTAATTATTGTAGTTGTGTTTGTTATCGGCGTCACTTAAATACATTTTCATACTTCACAACAGTATATATTCTTTTTAATTTACAGATACCGGAAGTACGATTTTGAATATCAAATTGCTGTTTACAGCCGAACAAGAATACTAAATAGCGTATTCCAAGACAGTGTACATCCGCTCCAATTTTCTACATTCACAATTGTTTGTTATATGATTGCCGTACTGTGCTGCTTTGGTTCAATCAGGTTTTGCGACGACCTTGTCTTTATGTCACTTGCTACTATCCTAATCTTTAGCTTAGCAGGATTTTGTGGCATGTCACTGTTTTTAATCTGCTTTGCCTTAGTGTGGAAATGTTCTTCCATTTTATTGAGAGCCATCCTTAGTTCCATAATCAAAAGAAGAGATAGTGATGCATTGTTTAGACAAAAGCTTTATAGATCACTGAAACCATTTGGTATTAGGCTAGCTCCCATTAGAAATGTTAAGCATGACCGAGTTTTAGTATTCTATGGACAAATGCTTTCGGATATTACGATCCTTCTTATTTCGTTGAAATAGCGGCATATATTGCTTAATTGAAAAAGGAACATCTTTCACCACACGGGAGATACATTACGAGGATGTCCTTAGTTTGTTTAGACCAAGCAACGTCATGAAGTCATGATGTTCCACTCTTTATGGGAACCTCCGGGTGTGACTGAGGAACCTCCTGAAGTTTCCCTGTGACCTGTCCCATGACTTGAAAAGCTGAGGAACGTTTGTCACTCACAAGATTTCCTCACGAACCTCCTGGAGTTACTTGGAACCTGTGGGGTATCTCAGGAACCTGCTGAGATTCCTTCAAAAACAGTTTCTCAGAAACCTCATGATATGATGTTGCTTGGTCTGCACTGCTAGTGACCCTTATACCTGTGTGAGGGATTACATACTGTTAGTGACTCATGTTACATTTGTAGCTGAATTTAGAAAACTTCATAATTGTATTCTGTACAGAGTGTTTAAACAATTGATTCTAATAAATTAAATAAACTATAAAATAAGCTATAAAATAAATAAACAATTAATTCTCTAAGAAATCTCATCCTCGTAATGTAATTCAAGGAATTCTCATAAGAAATTTTAAATTGAACATTTTGAGGATGTAATAGATTACTTGTAATTAGATAACAAAAAAACTAATCGTAATCGGGAATCTGTAATTAAAAAAATAATGTAGTCGGCAATTGTAATCGATAACATTTAAAAATTTTAAGATGTAATTGGATTACTTTATCGATTAGAGATTAAATTTTTCCACAAAAAACGTAATATTTAAATAAATAACTTAAGATTTTATAACCAATCAATTATTACATTCTACTGTAAATACCTTAATAATTTTTTCCTGGAGGAATTAAGAGAGTTTCGATAATGTAGAAAATTTAATGCCTGAAACAATAACGCGCCCAGTCGAAATAATTCTCTTCCATATTTTATGTGTCTGGTTTACATGTTAACCAGTGACTATTATCAATTGTAGATAATTTTACGTGTAAAGTTGGATCAGTTTACTATTAATCGCACTCAGTCTTAAATATCACAATAAGACACTAAAGCATTATTCACCATACAGAGTAGGAAACACTTTGACATTAATTTGGTCTTCTATTTGAATGTTATACTTTAACGCAACATGCCATCCAAAAATACTCACAGCTTGCAGAATTTGTCAAAACTGTCTTTATTTCCAATTGCTATCAAATAAGAAAGTGACACTGAATAACAAAAATTCGTACGAGCATTTTACTAAACGATTTGACAATTCTATAATTAGGCATATATAAAATTTTCTTGCAGTCCTGATGAGACGTAGCATAGGGAGGGGTCAATAGGCCTCGTCTACGGACAGTAGTGAGTTATGGTCTTTGTAGCTTGTGAAGTCGTCAGTTATTCGGTATATAATATGTATGTTTTACAATGTTTGTAATTGATTATGAATATGTGTTCGGAATAATAAGTGTTTTAAAATGTTTGTAATCGTTTATAAATACGTAATATTGGAGCGAAGTAAATAATACAAAATATTTTTGGGATAATTGGGTTAATGCTAAATAATGAATTATATTATTGAATTGGAATAATTGGAACTAATGTAATGAAAATTTGGATTTTTTGTTAAACATAAGTGTGCTTTGTGCCTTGTCATGTTCTATGGGCATAATGCCCGAAAGTACATCAATAAAACTAATGAATGAATGAATGAATATAAAATTTTCTTAAATGATATAACTTCTATGTAACCCGCGGCGTTTGAGTTACCAATATATGGCTTGTATGCCACAATTTATTATTTTACATCACTGAACTCGTCCTTCATAATTACCTACATACTGTATATGGTATACCTAAACAATAAATAAAAATTCTCTGATAGCCATATCCAAAACCGTCTTTTTCAATTCTGGTTTGATATTCGGAGTTATTAGGTGTCTCCGCTGCACCGATAATTGATGTTGGACGACCACCAATATTTGAGCTGCGTTACTGGTGGACGCAATAAGAGTAGTGATGTCATCAGACAAAATTTGGGGCTTATTCTTTAAGCTCATGGAAAGAGTTAAACTTTTCCCCAGTTCGGATAATGAGTGACTAATTTGTTAATGGAAAGAGCATATTTGCTTGTCCTTACCGACAACAAGTGGCAATATAGAAGATTCAATTTCCAGATTTAATTTCGGGGATCCAATTTTCTTGCAATTTAGTGGCAGCGCAGCATTCTTAATGAATTCCTGACGACGGTCTTTGAATAATCCAAGCGAAACTATACTTTCCCATGTTGTAGCAATTTCCTTATGTAACGGTTTACCGAACACGGGTTGCGTGTTGGGAGCCGAGCTGATAAGTGTTTTGTATTCTTCGGTTAGTTCCACGTTCGGTTCCGAATCACTGGAGTCACTCGAATATCCGTGTTTTCTTTTCTTTCTTGAGCGGCTACTGTCGTTGTAAGATATGGCTTTTCTGTGCAAATGTATAAAAGGGAATTACAACCACCATTAGTTATTAGGTATTTATAAAAAAAGATAAAATAATAATAATTTTAACAAAAAATGGACCCGATTTTTAGCGTGCTACACTACCATATCCACGAGAAGTAATGGCAACCCAGAGGCAGGGAGCGCGAGATTTTGATAGCTTGAAACATGTGTTCACTTCAGTATACATTGTGTAGGTATACAGTATGTAGGTAATTACTTGGACGAGTTCATTCGTAAAATTACGATTGAATTTCATAAATTCATGTAATTCGATTAATTATTTAGCTATTTAAATGCATATTACAAGAATTTCTTTGGATTATGCATTCAAACGGATATTGCGCAACAAAATATATTGAACAACTCTGAAATGAACTCCAATTAAAAGTTAAAACTCGGAAAACTATAAGTAACTCAATTATTTCAAGCCATTAAAAGGCCAAAAATAACCGATTTTACGGATTACGGCATTCATTGGCTAATCAGAATGTGTCGTTAATTTTCAATAGTCAATTAATTGGTCTCCCAAAAATACAAAAAGACAAACAAATGACCAATGATTTATAAAATATTTAAATAGTCAACAGTCCGTAATCACCTACTCAGTTTTCAGACGGAATTTCGGCTACTAATTCATTAATTTTAGATATAGCAGTTGTCTGTTCAATGTTTTATTCTACTAATTACCAAAGTGCCAATATATTCGTTATAATTGTTTCTGCTTTGCACAGTTATTAATTACCGAAGACAAGTCAGTGTTGCTTGCTCATAGATAGAACCTATATGTTTCTATGAAAGGTTCACTGCATAAGCAATGATATTGAAATAAGTTTCCTCTTCAGTCGTTCATATGGATATAAAGTTGCTGAATGCATAAATTAATTTTGTAAAGTCAGTCATAATCTAGATAAGCAAGTCTCCATTTAGGGCATGTTTATACAGTAGTTATGCATTTAAGACAGTGCGACATTACGATTTTCCTCCTACAAGGGATTTGAGTTTTGGCATTTCATGACGAATATTTGGTCTTTCCTATCATTCCAAGTTTAAATTTCTCAATAATGGAACTAGTTATAGAGTTTTAAAATGTACAAAAATTAAAAATATTTATAGGCATAGACATTTCTGAAATTTCACTGTGTGCTACAAGTAATTTCCGTGTCAACACCATTTAAATGTTAGAGGATATAGTATAACTTTGAAATCTTGTAAATAGGCTTTAATCTTACCATGGCTTTTAAAACTACAACCGTAGGCGAATATTTGGGTTTAAGAAATCTTGGAAGGAAGATTCATAGTCTTGCATACCCCAGAGACAGTTTGCAATGGATTGGATTCTACGTCAACATTTCAAATTTCCTTGGAGTCATGCCTGTTTACTTCGAAAATTCCACACAAACATTTAAAGTTGTAACTTCAAAAAGCAGTGTATTTTGCGCATTCCTTAGCACTATATTTGTGGGCTATGAAATCTTTCAACTAATAGTAGAACTAAGAAATCCAAATCTAATAATGCTTGAAATTATTGCTATTCAAATATATACGCTCGGATATTCCCTCTGTGCTATTGCAATGATCAATATTTTATTTAAGAAACACCAGTTTACCTTTGCATTGAATTGCTTAGCAATGAAAGAACCAGAAGAAAATTGTAAGTTTGATAAAATTTCATGTGGCACCACATTTCACTGAAAATATTTATTTTAATTACGGTGGCTTAATAAATTGAATGCGAAAATTTATAATTAGGTCCGAATTCACAACAGGCGAGCTTTCATTTCTTCGAAGTGATTGTATCTAAATGGCTGACGCCTGCTTTTATTGCTATGTTCTCCTTCAACTTGATGATCACAGCTTTTGTATTCACGGGAAAACACTGCATTGGGGACCTGTTGTTCCCTGACAAAGAAAAGAATTATGTTGAAAGGAATCTACTTCAGGCACGTATCCAGGGGGGTGGCTTCGGGGCTTAAGCCCCACCCAAATTCTTGAAAAAGGGGAAAT
Organism: Yoshiicerus persimilis; assembly: GCA_020352615.2. Classification (NCBI taxonomy): domain Eukaryota; kingdom Metazoa; phylum Arthropoda; class Collembola; order Entomobryomorpha; family Tomoceridae; genus Yoshiicerus; species Yoshiicerus persimilis. The sequence continues at coordinate 73,743 of JABJWA020000020.1, forward strand.
TTTTCATCGAAATACCAAAAATTTTTCGCGCTTCGCGCGAATTAGCACTTTTTGGAAAATATTTTTCGTTAAGCCCCACCATGATGATTTTTCTGGATACGTGCCTGATCTACTTCGATTAGTTCAAGTTCTCACTGGAGCAATAGCTTGCCTCCCAATGTTTGTGGTCATGACCTACATTTTAATTTACATTTTACGTGACTCAATTCTTCAGCGACAGATATTAAGGTATTAAAAGTAATTAATTGTACGTTTGTATTTTGTATTATAGAAAAAATGCATTATTTTTAATTTTATTTAATAGGACTAATAAAAAAGGTTTCAACTTCCAAATTCTACTACACAATCGGCTGCGGCTATTAAATATACTCATTAATGACAGCTTCATGCGGGCATTTCTTCCATCGTTCATTGCCAGCTTTAGTCTGAGCAGTTTATTAGGTTGTTTCTGTTCTATTAAATTTTTCAATGAAGTCTCTGTTGAGACTTATGCAGTGTACCTTTGTGTACTCTTTGCCAGTTTTATTACCATGACGTCAATACTAATTGGATTGGCCATGTGTTGGAGGAATTCTTCTGAATCTATACTAAGAATGACGTATAACATTTCCATGGAAAACAGTAAATACAGAAGAATAATTTATAATTCTGCAAGATCATATGGAATTTCTATGGGCCCCATTCGAGCTGTTAAATATGAACGAATATTCGACTTTTATGAAGACATTCTCAGTTGTCTGATGACATTATTAATAACATTTAAATGAGGAGTAAACTATTTGTCTTTTATTCTTTGAATAGTATGTCGACACTAAACAACTCTAACAACTCATAATCCAATTAACTTATAAATTAAAAGTTATAATCAACAGAAAGGTTAAGTTTCTAAGGCGTAAGGTTATAGACCAATTTAATTCACAAGAGTTGTCCAGTTTTTTGGGCATTTAATGTTGGGAAATTTTACGCAGGATTATGATTTTCTAAGAGGACAAAAACTTAGAGCAATATACAATACACCAATTGTTGATTGTATTGTGCATTAGTCTTTGTAAATTAGAATGACATTGCTTGTGTCTCATTTGTTGAATTATATCGCCACTATAACCTTTTTGCATGTATATTATTATGGAATAAATGTTTAAGCCAATCAGTCTTAATAAATATTGAGGAAAAAATAAATTAGTAGATATAAAATATATTATTATATATTATTTTCATACACTCCAAAAAAACCATCAAACAGAAATCGAAAAAAGTGGGCTTTTAGTTCACTGGAATAGAACTTGCAGACATTCTCCTTGAGTAGCCGAATGTTTCAATTATCTTTATAAGGGTACTTTCTTAAAACCATTTGTAGTCATATAGGGTACAAGTATATTTTTATTTTTAATTATACATGTACTAAACTTAGACGGAAAACTACTTTCTTGGTATTATTTCTCTACTTTTACGGTGTTTACTTTTAAACTCCTTTTCTTTGACGCCCATTATCATTAATTATACGGGGTGGTCCGGAAACAACTATACATCAACTTTGACAGCTAATAACTCAATAACGGTAAGGTTTATTTCAACAGGAGTTACATATTCTGAAAGAGCATACGTTTTTTAGTGGAACAAGGGTCTTGAGGTGCAACGGGTAACTTACAGGCACTAAGGGTAGTAGCTAAGAGTAAACAAGTGAAAATCTCAATTTTTTCTGAAATATTTTGCATTTTCGTCTGCTGATATTTTTGCATTTCTTTCCCACTGGATGGGCTTGGTAATGTCTAAAATACCCGTATACCACCCTGGATTCGTCATACCATCTGAACTGAAAAACCCTTCCATCTGCGTTTGGGTAGGAATGTGGTCTGGAGGTCATTTCTTAGATGGGACCTTAAAAGCAGAGCGTTACATGGCTATGCTCTGCTCTGTGGTTCCCTTCTGCAGGTTTTTCGAAAAATACCAAATTTTTCCCACTTTTTGCATAATGCAGGACTCATTTCTCACTGGATGTGAGACAAACTTCCAGATAGTTGGATTGGAAGGGGTAGTCCTGTAGCATGGCCGGCAAGGCTCCAAGGTCGTCAGACCTCACCCCTCCCGGCAACCACATTCCTGCCTAAACGCAGATGGAAGGGCTTTTCAGGTCAGATGGTATGACGAATAAAGGATCGTCTCTGATCAACCTACGGGTATTTTGGACATTACCACACCCGAAATGTAAAAATTAACAGCCGAAAATGCAAAATATTTCAGAAAAAATTGAGATTTTCACTTGTTTACTCTTAGCTGTTCGTTAAAGTGAATTTTTGTAAAACGTATTTATTAACTATATAAAAGCAGGAATAGTAGTAAGGAGCTGCCAATAAGCGCAAACTATTTGATGCCTTTAATCCAGTTTCACGTTTCGAAATAGCATATGATGTTGTTACAAAATGATAATTTAAATTGTTGTGAAATTTGTGCCTAAGGGTAGTAAAAAATTGAAGAAAGCCAAAATAGCAAATCAATTCATTTAGTGCTGAATTTTGTCAAACTAAAAGTATAAAAATCTGAATTGATAAATGTTCCTGAAGATGGTAAAAAGTTGAAGAAAACCAAATTAGGCTTTCAATTCACCCAGGGCTAAATTTTTTCAAACTAAAATTACCTCTATAAATCTGAAATGAAATACGGGGAAAATAGAATAATTTAAAAATAATTTAACACCTATAAAAATGAATTACATCATTAAACTCTTCTCTCTACTATTGTTCTTTATAAGAAGTTCCCTAACATTTTCGGAGTTGACATTGGATAATGTTTTTAATTTGGAGAGTTTCAGTAGTTATGACTTTGTCATTATTTCAAAAATGCTTCCGGAAGGTAAGAATTTTCAAATAATAACGTAGCTTGATTTTTAAATTTCATATTTTTTAAATATCTCAAATTTATAAGCACTTTCTTATATAAAGCACTTTAGTTGTCGCAAAATTGTTTGAGGGATTAATATTTAACAGAAAACAGTTGAACAACCTCATCTCCTAATTATTATTAATAATTATAATAAATTAACAAGTACTGATTAGCCGTGTGTTCCTTGAGAAGTTCAGAAATTGTAAATAATTTCATAGCCTGTAATTTTATAAACAGTACAAATTTTCAGCTACCCAGGAAAAACAAAAATAATAGTATTTATTACAGAGATACCAACCTTGTAGTTTTATTTTTTATTGATAACATTGATGACACCCTCTTATTAATACATGTAAAAGCACTATGATCCTTATAACTTTTTTAGTTATCTTTGAAAAATAAATTTTTTATTCGCTGTAAATTCAGAATGCAGAAATCGTCCCAACCAATTCATATTTCATCATTGTGGGCATATTTCAAGATGTTCATTTTGTTCAAGTGCCGAGTGAGACGAAGCCCTAATTTTGGAACACTTATAGGGATTTGGAAAAGGACACTTTCATTATAAATTCACCAGCAAATAAGAATGGTTGCCCTATTTTTAACGCTTCCGAAATGTATACCATTCTAAATACAACGTTCTTCAAGTCACACAGTTTTTGCAAAATGATAACAGTTGAAGATATTTTTGGTATTATATCGAAAAGGAAGAATTTTGAAGGAACGCAAATTAGAGGAGGAGCAGTTGTTAGAATTCAATTATCGCTTAATAATAATTGTGTTTAAATTATATTTTGCTATTTTAGAGTTAGAGTTCACATGATTATAAATTAATAGTAATTGTAATATTATTGTAATTCTTGCAATGTATTTTTGTTATTTTTATGCCAGCTTGGAAATCAATACGACGTGAGTCACGTCTACTTAAAACGGGGCAACCAAACTTCTCTAAAGTTCACAACGGGATACAACGCAGATGTTTTATTTTATTTTTACAATCTAACATTAATTGCAGTTGATGGTATTCGTACGATGTCAGCAGTTCCATCAAATACTACTGATGTTGGTACAATGATTTTAAGTGGTCTTGTGGATATATATTTCCGTCACTTTTCATGCTTACAATGCTTACAGAGCTTCAAAGCTGACGTACTTACATTCAACAGGACTGTCACAGTAATTAATATTTAAAATAACTAAATAAAGTTGTAATTTCTATCCCAAGAAGCAAACGTCATATGGCCTTCGCCGGCCCAAAGTCGTCATGTAAGACCCAAGTTTGGCAAATTTGTGGCAACTTGCCAGCAATATAAATCTAGTAATCCAGCATTGGGCCTCACAGGGCTGGAAGTTGGTAAATGACTGGGAGACGCCGGATATCAAACGCTAGCTTATCATTTTTGGGCCATGTCTGGTTGAACTCTTGTTTTTCAACGGGCGTCTCCTGCACTACTTCAGCAGAAGCCCATCGCTAGGCCATTGTCTGGCTAATCATTGGGGTTATTATTAATAGAACTGGAAAACATGCATTCACTGTCCATTATTGTTTACTTGTCACCCTGTATGCCTGTTTCCATGGTAACTGAGACCACAAATTCCTATTCCACGTGTCCCAAATTATTTTCATGTAGCTATGGTATATTATGTAAAGTTTAGAAAGACATGAGTAAAAGATGCTTAAATAAAGAGATGTTTTGTAAGGGTAAAAAATGTGATTTTAACTGTAATAATTATATACGAATAATCCATGAATGTTTTAATCGTCTACGTCTACACAAGAAAAGTTGTCCAATGGCTAGGCTCAATATATCAGTTTGTTTTATTTCACAACTGTTACTTTGTGTCCTTGAATTGGCGTCTTACAGAGTATTCTATCACAAGCCTTCTCTCAAAGACTGTCTCCTATTGTGGTTGGTTTTCTTTCGCAACTAGGACATTTGACTTTGTCTCTTTGAACTGGTGTCTTATTAGAAATATCATATTAGAGAATATTCTCCCAAACACTGTCTGCTATTCTTTCAAATATCACTCGTCTAATATAGCTATACCTATAGAGAAAAAAATAATAGCAATTCAAAAACTATAGCAACATTATTTCTAATTTTGAAAATTGCTTTTCAGACATTCATATCTTAAACACTAACAAAATGGCTTACAAAATTAAAGTTATGGATTTACAAGAAAAATACATCCCCGTTATTCTACTCTCTGTTTATACCTTCACTGCGGAATGTCAACATCTTCTACCCTCACCACTAGAAAATTATAATTTTGACGTTGTTCTGTGTCCCAGTAATTTGACGGATTATGTCTTTGAAAAAATTGTATTCTCACCACGAACCATAGTTGAGACAACAACTGTTAATTCAAAGAAATGGTATGCTAAATACAAAGGAGGATGGAAATACCCAAGTTCATTGTCAAACACAAAGGGGAATATCTTAACATTTGTGGAACCACCTGAGAGTCAAATTCATCATATTTCAAATTATCCAGTTACATTTGGCCGAGAAAGGAATCGACCAAATGACAAGTTTATAATAATCATCACAAAGAATAGGTTTAAGAAAATCAAAGACAAGTTCGTGGATCAATTGGAATGGAGATTGACGACTGCAGTTTATTTTATGGTCATCAATTCCAAGGAGGACATTCAAGTATTGACAGTGTCCTTATTCACCAAAGAGTATACAAAGATTGATAGCACAACATCACAAGAACAACACAGTGGAATGGCAAGAAAAGGTTTACAAAGAAATCTTCATCAAATGAGTATTTTTGCTTATGAACGGTACAGGTCTGCAATAGGACGAAATTGTGGCTCGTCCCCATACGACCTCATTAAGAAAAGAAGATTTGAAGAATGCATTCAGAGTGATGTACAGTATCCACTCTGGGAAGTACTGGCTGGCTATTTAAATTTCACGGCGGAATACGGACCTACTAGGGGCAGTCAATTGTGCGGTAAGATGTTTCCTGAAGACTCTTAGGTACATGTATTTCAGTACTACTGGGACACAGTTATCTACATAACATATCCTCTAAAAGTAACATTCCTGTACTGTGTAGCCAAAGAGACGTATTTGGATAAGCCTCTGGCTATCTGGATATCCATAATGGACTGGAGTGCCTGGCAATTGTTGCTACTCTCTTGTCTCCTAGGCAATGCACTCATATTTCGAATTGCAAGACAGAAACTGACATCATCGATTGGTAACTTGTTCCTTTCGGCCATTGCCATTCTTCTTCGCCAGAACCACAACCAGAGGAAACTCTGCTTGTATGCAATTCTCTGCTTGGTCTTGAATATTCTGATAACTGAGTATGAGAGTTACATCACAAATGAAGTTGTGGCTCCTGTGGACAAAATGAGAATGAACAGTTTCGGAGAACTCATTCTTAATGGATATAAAATAGTTTATTTCATTGAACGTGAATATAGACTACGGTATGAAAGCTATGCCTATTCTGCTGTGCGTCCTTATTTAGCACAATATGGACTGAAGGACAAAGAAAATTCGAGTGTTTCTTTTTATGATTTTTATGAGTCTGATAAGGTTTATAATGTTACTTTCTATTATTATATAGTCAAATCGTGTTTGTCAGACACTAAACTTAAACTCTTTATTGATGTAGTAGGACATAATGGGGAAATCGTTCTTTACAATATACAAAAAGCTCTTCCCTCATTGAAATGTTTCAGAACAAAAGAGTATGCAAATCCTAGGCCCCTTGCATGGCAGTTTATTGGGTGTTTTCGACGTGAATTTGTGAATGTTGTCCAAGAACTGAATGAACTGGGAATACTCGACCTTTGGAGACAACTTAGATATTTCAGACCTGATGTAACGAGATTCAACGAAAAGAAAAAGGAATCTGAAGGGGCAGTTCGGAGTCTGAGCTTTGACATGAAAATTGGTGCAATTTTTCCTGTATTTGGATATCTCCTCATTCTTCCTGTGTTCGTATTTCTACTCGAACTGATTGCAAAATATTTCACAAAGAAGGTTATCGAGTAGCTATAGAAATTATTATCGATTTCAGGCCACAAAAGGGGAATTTCCAATATCGGTCCCAGGCCGCAGAGATTTTATGACGTCATTAAATTGAGTAACCCATAGCTATAAAAATACATTTTCAAATACGGGGGGAGATATGGGGGAGATTTCGAGCTTGATTCTGCGAAGGTAGTCAGATAGATTCAGATTCAGCAATCCAATGTGTTTCTATGGTTATACCAATAAGGGGTCTCTACGGATATGGGGTATGATGGGTGTACAGGTGGTGAGGATTGGAAGCCTTTTACACTGGGTCTGCAAAATAGGCTACGGGACCGTAACGAGGCAACCAAGAAACCGTCCCGTAACCTATGTCAAAGTCTGGAAAATCGTCACGTAGCCTATGAGGATTTTGAACCTTCACCACCTTCTTACCCAGCCATGTTGCCGTAGAGACCACCTTGGGTTATACTGAGTTATCATATCATGCACAGGTCCGGCTATTTGACAATTTTGGACGGGGCATTGGAGTACGTATTACTACGTAATGTACGTATTCTACGTATTACTAACTAAAATCGGAGAAAGCGGACATTTTAATTTTAATATCCCTGGCAAAAGAAAATGCTAAGGAGTCATTCACTTAATGTTGTGCGAAGAATCTATTCAATAACAAATTAAGGTTCGTGTATTCATGACAACAGCCTGGCTACCAGGCTATCATATTAGGTGTAAAAATCCATTTGCGAAAAAAACGCAACTCAATAGCGGTTATACCTACAAATTTTTAAAAAATACAGGAAGAACGGGAAATATCTGGGCTGCAAACGTTCAACGGCTTTTAGCGATACTAAACCTCTGAATTGAAATAAAAAATAATTTGTGAACGTTTTTGCTGAAATTCCATAAGTTTTCACAAATTATTTTTTATTTCAATTCAGAGGTTGAGTATCGCTAAAAGCCGTTGAACGTTTGTAGCCCAGATATTTCCCGTTCTTCCTGTATTTTTTTAAAATTTGTAGGTATAACCGCTATTGAGTTGCGATTTTTTTCGCGAATCATGTCATGATAATTTGAATTGCTCAATGTATTGGGGCATGGGCTTAGAAAATTTGGCTTTTTGTTAATTCACATGTTGTTTGGTTACCGTTGGAGAGTGCTCTTAACTTATCACGCCATACATACATAAGCGCTATATATGGATTGCAAGAGCGCTCAAGGATAGTACTTTGTGTCAATTTTTTAATGGTTTTTATGAAATCCATGGTAATTAATTAATTCCAAATTTTCATCAAAATCCGAGTGAAAACGTAAATACACGACTCTTAAGTTCAAAATACGTTTAACATTTAATGGTCATTAAATTATTACTCTTACTATGAGACAGAATGAATTTTTTTCGGCATTTATCGGGCAATTTGAGTCAAAATGAATATTTTTGGTATTTATAGGCCAACGTGAGTCAAAATGAATATATTTGATATTTATAGGCCAATTTGAGTGAAAATGAATATTTTTGGCATTTATTAGTCATTATACGGAAAATGGATATTCTTGCCCTTCATTGGGCATTATGGGTCAAAATAAATATTTTTGACCTTCATTGGAAATTGTGGGTCACAATAAATATTTTTTTACATTCTTTGGAAATTGGAGGTCAAAATAAATATTTTTGACATTTATCTGTCCTCATAAGCCAAAATGGATATTTTTGAGACCTTTTGGACATTATGGGTCAAAATTGATATTTTTGGCATTGGTCATTATAATGGGTCAAATTAAGGAGTATGGAGGGAAATATTTTCATGTGTGTGAAGTTGGACAACAATATCATTTAATAGAACAGGCATTATGAAAATCAATTGAACTTTAGTGGTTCACAAGTTGTGCTGGTAGATCTTCAGAAACATGTACGCCTGATGACGTCATTTTGTAAATGAATGAATGCTAAAAATTCTCACTTGACCAAATCTTTTATCAAATATCTACATACTTTTCTTGGGTATAAGATGTTCGCAAGGTGACCTCCAATGAGTATAAACTTGGAGTTTCCTTGGCTCCCGTTTGTTGCTGGTTACAATTAACACGCCATGGAGATCTCATTATTAAAGACAAGGAAAGTATATACTCTTTGGTTACCTCCTAGAAGAGGGGCCATGACAACTAAAACCACCTTGGGTATTAAGTATCAATGGTCCCTTACGCATATTAAAGTGATAAATCTCCCCTCATATTTTTGAAGTATTCAGTCACTATGTAGCAACTTAGATAATTTTAGCAAGTTTCGCAAAAAATTTTTTGAATGGATATAACATGAAAACAAAAAATGGCATAACCCATATGGATGTAAACATAGTCAGTTAATCTGAGGTTTAAATTTCACTTCTCTAAAGTTTTGGCCACACTATGATATTTGAACTTGAATGTATAGGTATAGTCTTTTACATGTAAAACGGCCTCAGTTGCAACCCTTATAATTGTGAAACAAAAAATGGCATAATTCTAGGAAAAATATATGTTCATCTTAGGATGTTTGTCTATCACTGGTAAAAATTTCACTGTCCTCCGTTTTTGGCCACTCCATTAAATCTATGGCCAAACTTTCCAATAATTTCTATAACCTTCTTTATATCAAAATATGCGTGAGGTTTATACTTTCTGGTTGTATTTCAGAGGTGAGTACCGTAGAAAGCGAATTAATAACCCGAGACCAAGGTGCTTTTAAATACCCATAAGACCAAAGCATAACCCCGTGGTTCCTTTTATATACGTAGAATAATATGTGGTTATATTTGTCCTAGGTTAATTAATTTGCTTAAATAAAGACAATTTCTAAGTTCCTGCCTTAGATTAACAAAAAACATCGCCAAGCCGTAACATGAAGCGAGCCAGAGGGTAAATTTGATATAAGTATACGTGATCCGGAGTCATAAAGTGGAAAACATCAAAAAAGTTAGCTTAGCGCTTCATAAAGTGGGAAACACCCAAAAAGTTAGCTTAGCGCTTCATAAAGTGGAAAACACCAAAAAAAGTAGCTTAGCGCTTCATAAAGTGGGGAACACCAAAAAAGTTAGCTTAGCGCTTCATAAAGTGGGAAACACCCAAAAAGTTAGCTTAGCGCTTCATAAAGTGGGAAACACCCAAAAAGTTAGCTTAGCGCTTCATAAAGTGGGAAACACCCAAAAAGTTAGCTTAGCGCTTCATAAAGTGGGAAACACCAAAAAAGTTGCTTAGCGCTTCATAAAGTGGGGAACACCAAAAAAGTTAGCTTAGCGCTTCATAAAGTGGGAAACACCCAAAAAGTTAGCTTATAGCTTCATATAATGGAAAATACCAAAAAAATTAGCTTAGCGCTTCATAAAGTGGGAAACACCCAAAAAGTTAGCTTATAGCTTCATATAATGGAAAATAAGCAAAAAATTAGCTTACCGCTTCATATGATAAAAGACACCCAAAAAAATGTGTATACTGCTTCTCAAAAGTGGTCACACCCAAAAACCATATTTTACACCTAAAAGCCCTATTTGAGTATCTTATTCAATACAAAGTGGAAGCGGTGTAAAATATTTTTTACTACCCCGCTAACAAACTACTAGAAGCGGTGTAAGATATTTTAGTACCCAAAACCCCATTTTTATATCATCTTGCTTATAAAGTGAGCGCGCGTTACCTCCGAAAGGGGTGGGGTGACCACGCCCATTTTAAATAGGGTTCCTAACTAGGGCGAGATAAGTCCAAATCCGAGGTTTTATCCAAATCGGTCAATGCCTTCAAGAGTTATCGTGTTCACATACATACATACATACGGACAGACAACACGGTTCCATAAGAGAGCCTCTGGCTCGCTAAAAATTAACAAAAGGATAAATAAATGTCAAAAAATCTATCCGCCCTTCTATCCGCGAGCTTCTCAATTATAAAATATATTATGAAGTATGAGAAAAATAAAAAGAGATGTTTTGTAAGGGTAAAAAATGTGATTTAATAACTGTAATAATTATATACGAATAATCCATATAATATGTGCAGCTGCTGCCCGAATGATTAGAGTGAATTAGCGGCCACATCTTTCCTCATCAGCCTTTTTAAGTTTGTCTAGAGAGGTGTCTTTTTGATCAATTTACAACTTTTCTGTACATGTAAACATTGCTAAAAATGCTCCGGAATCAGGGCTACAAAGTTGTTGACTGCGATTTTTGATTTTTTGGCAGTTTCAAAAATAAGCCATTTCAAAAAAACCATCGTAGCTCTGTGAGACTTATGTCTCCGACTCTGTCATGGTTAAGGTTTTGAGTTCAGTCATGAATGTTTTAATCGTCGACATCTAAGCTACAAGAAAAGAAAACAAACGCAATAGCCACAAGTTACTCCGCAGTAAGTTCGACATAGCTGTGCATAAATTAAGTTTTAAGTAAATAAGAGAGCACGCCAGATCTGGGGAGACTCTCGAGTTGACCAATGGCTAGGCTCAATATATAAGTTTGTTTGACTTAGCAACTGCGACATTTGACTTTGTCTATTTGAAGTGGCGTTTTATAGAATATTCTATCACAAGCCTTCTCTCAAACACGGTCTGCTATTCTTCCAAATATCAATTCTATCCTTTACTCTTAAACATTAAAGAAACAATGAAATTATAGTCGTACTGTAATGAAGAAGCCTGGTCAAGTTTCTATGGGAAACTTGATTTTTATTTTGTTAAGGAGAGGAGAAATCGCTTAATTTTGATGAATTCTATTGGGACGTAAACAGAACTCTACTGGGGAGTGGGGATAAGTATTATTCTAAGTAGACGTATAGTCAGGGATACGAGGTCATCTTTCTTCATAACGTCCCAGTACGATTCCTAAAGCGTCCTAATAGATTTCACCGCTCTGGCTCTTCTAATGTAAAATGTGGCATTTCTCCTCTCCTTAGTAAAATAAGAATTCAGGAACCAAATTCTGTCGTTTGTGGTAATAAAAGTAAGATAACCAAGTATAAGTAATTGTAACCATGGTGGCGATTCCTTTTCCATTCTTGTCTCGCAGCTGTTGTTTTATTAAT
>JABJWA020000021.1:0-25089 GCA_020352615.2 Yoshiicerus persimilis
TTCTCCAGGAATTACAATCACTGACTGACTAACTTCCTCATGCCTCAAAGATGCACAATGTGGCATAAATCGTTAACTTAAACATTCATTAGAAATTCATTAATCAATTACAAACAATTTTGCCGCAGTTGCAAAAATTCTTATATTATATTGGATGTAGTATGTACAGACATTGTAAAATTCATCATTAAAGTATCGAAACTTAATGAATGTATGTGGGAGATTACTACCAATATTCCATTACAAATTACAAATATATTGTCCTTCTGAATTCACTATTGACAAATAAAATCTTGATACATGCATATACTACCGCTTGCTGAGATTTTGTACTCGTAACTTTAAGTGAAAATACTACTCATCGGATTAATTCATTAATATTCAGTCATATTATTTAAATCACTGATGTTTGAGGTTACCTGCCATTTCAAACTATTTACGTCTCTGGTCCTTTGTGGTTGGTAATCTAATTTCTCCTTCCGCAAATAGAGATAAAACATCCTCACGAGAGTCCCTTGCGAATTCGACCAATTCTACTCCATGTGGCTCTGCAAACAGTACTGTAATTACATTAAGAAATCTTTTATAGTATTTGTAAAAGAATTGGATAGAAACTACTCTATAAAGTAGGGTTTACATTTAATGATTTAATAAAAATTCGCATAGAATTTTTACATTACAAATGCATAAAAATGAAGTAGCTTGTGCTATAATATTATATGGCCCTAATAGTAAACTTAAGGTATTCCTTTTTGCAAATTCATTAAACAAGCCAAGGCAATTGAAAGTGTATAGTCAATAGGTACAGATATGGCTATAATTTCAAAGTGCTAATAATTTACTTTTTCAAGAAATACATGAAGAAATCAAATCAGTAGAAAACTTACCATTACTTTGAGCTTCTGTTGGAACTTTCGTGACAGCATCATCACAGCTGAAAGACAAGATAAAGAATTCACTATGTTTTGTCTCGGAGTTCTCTGAGTCAGAGTCTTCGTCAGAACTGCTGTACTTTTCGTGGTTGATGAATTTCGATTGCCTTGCTGCTCTAGAAATTCTTCGTTTATGTATGTCTCTCTGAACAGTGCTTTTATCCTAAATTGAAAAAACACAACTTATTACTTATTTAATTTGCAAAATATTGTATGTCAAAAAATAAGTTTGTTTATAAAATCGTATTACCAGTTCAAAGCTTTTCTCTAAGGTGGAGTCTTCGTAAGATCTGTTACAACTTTCGTGGTAGGCGAATTTCGATTGTCTTTCTCCGCTAGAAGTTCCTCGTTTATTTATGTCTCTTTGAGCACTGCTTTTATTCTAAATTTAAAAAATACACATTTATTATATAGAATTGCATTGTATATCAAAAAATAATTTTCTTATAAGTTCGTAATACCATTTCATTGCTAGATTCCGATTCAGCAGTATTCCAGTTGTCCCAATTTGAATCGTTAGCGTTAGCCCAATCGTCATCATGATTTCTGATTTTAGGAATTTTGTAACGTCGAAGGAACGCCATGATTTTTTCGGTTCTTCCATACAATGCTTCAATTTCTGCTCTGGTAACTACCTCTTCAAAGTTAATCTGTGAAACACGCTCTCTTCTTAAAGCTCTGATAGACTTTCTTAAGAGGTGATTGTGAGAATCAAAATACTTTTTTGACTGTCTTTGGAACAGTCTACATAGCCCTTCACAAGTGGAACAATATTCTTTCTTCCTAGCTCTCCAAAGTCTTTTCAGTAGTACATCCTCGGAATCTGCCGAGGAAGCGCCCGAATGATCTCCACTAGAAGAAGAAAGGTCACTAGATACCATACAGTCATTTTCCATATCAAAATTCGGAACGAATTTCATGCATTCGCATCTCATCCGTATTTCTCGCTTCTGTAACCTTCTTTCAGTGTCAGCTTTCTTAAACGCCCTAATTCTTTCAATGTGCAGCCAGTCAAATTCGCACAATGAAAAATACAAACTTTGCTTATGTAGCAAATAACTTTTAAAGGACCTCCGCTTTGGCCGCTTACGACTCTTTCTACTTAAGTAAACCACTGCCTTTTCTATTGGATCTGAGAACTTGTCTGCTAGTAAGTTTTTCCTTTCAGAAACGTGCATTTTAACCAAAATTTTTTAACTTCAATCCACAAGAAATAGTTATTTATATTTTATACTTTTAGTGCTTTTCTATACAATAAAACGGAAACCGGACAAAAATAGTTGTTTTAATTTTTCACACGGAACAATTTTGGGGACAAGCACTCACGGTCTTCAGTTCTCAATTACATGAGCAACACAAATGGAAGCGTCTTATATCAAAAATTTTATTGGGATTTCAAAATTTAAGAAACCAAGTGTGCATGCGCGTACCGAGATGTGTCGTATCCATATATTCTACAGTGCCTCTGTATAACGTAATGAAATAGTTTTTGAAAACGAACAAAGAAAATGTGTGTAGATTTGAAGGACACAAAAATGTTGCACAGGAATCAAAAAACATTTCAAAACTAATTAATTGTACTTACCACACTTGTTAGTCTCATTCTCATTGTAAAGTCATAGATTTTTGCAAGTCCAAGTCCGAAATCAGCTAGTTTAACTTGACCCGTTGGCGGTTTTAGAAATCAATAAGTTTTGAGGTTTCAAATCCCTGTGTATAATGCGCTGACTATGTAAAAAATCTACCCCGTATAAAATTTGAAAAAGTATATCCTGCAAAAAATGAAAATTTTCTTATTAAACAAAGAAAAAAATTAAATTGTTAGGATTAGCTTATCAATATTGTGGCATACTTTAATTTTTGATGGAGTTAACTCATCGCTACAAGTCTGTATGTATTTCAAGAAGTCCATTTCTACGAACTCGAAAACAAGAAACAAGAGAAAACTTTGTTCGTTTCCCTGTCTTGGTCCATGGCAGACATCAAGAATCGGACAATATTAGGATATGCTGATATCTTTCTAGCCGACGAACCAGGGCGATTTCCCTCAGGATGGAAACAGGAACTCCATCTTCGTTGAGGGGAATTCGCACTTTTTTAAGTGCTACGAAGTCATCTGGGTTGTTTATGTCTTTGGCTGTATATAGGTATACAGTTCCGTAAGTTCCTATGTAAATTATAAATCAATTAAATAATGGGATGTCGTATATTCTAATATGAAGGTATAGATGTCTGTATTTCCTAAAGAGATTCGACGTATTATGAAAATTAGAAGAATTTTCATACGCATGGATACGTCTTTTAGGTAATGCCAAGGTAGGTAAAATTGGTTTCCTAGTCAGGTACTTTAGAGGACCGTAAAACAACCGACAACCAAGGATAGCTGTGTAATACCTTGCTTCCAATGCCACCATTAGACATTTCCCTTAATCGTGACTGACAAGGTAACTTTTTACATGCGTATTGGATATGAGACAATTCATTTTCGACCAATTCGGCTATGCTGAGTTCAAAAATGAAGAAAATCGTCTGAAATCATTTCTTCCTGAGATACGAAGGAGCACGAAGAACCGATTTTACCCTGGTGGGTGAGTCTGAAATCATTTCTTTCTGAGATACGCAGAAGCACAAACAACCGATTTTACCCTGGTGGGTGAGTCTGAAATCATTTCTTCCTGAGATACGCAGGAGCACGAAGAACCGATTTTACCCTGGTGGGTGAGTCTGAAATCATTTCTTTCTGAGATACGCAGGAGCACGAAGAACTGATTTTACCCTGGTGGGTGAGTCTGAAATCATAATACACTTGATTCATTTGGGTGGTAATCTGGTCTGATCACCGGGTATTTTTAGATGGCACTTCAAGCAAGTTTTGAAAAGGAAACACCTCACTTT
The DNA here is from genome assembly GCA_020352615.2 of Yoshiicerus persimilis. Classification (NCBI taxonomy): domain Eukaryota; kingdom Metazoa; phylum Arthropoda; class Collembola; order Entomobryomorpha; family Tomoceridae; genus Yoshiicerus; species Yoshiicerus persimilis. Next base: position 3,828 of record JABJWA020000021.1, read on the forward strand.
TACTTGTAGAATACGCATGTAAAGGGTTTACCTTGTGAGGCATCCTCTGCGCAGAGCAGCGTAACGGTGCGCAGTCACTATTTTAGTTAATATTTTTAATTGAAATTGCAAACTGCATTCTTCATTCTGCGAAAGTACTTTGTTAGGAAACCAAAAACTTACTTATCTTGGGTAGTGCATGCAAAATTTAAAATTAGTATAAACGTAATTTCTGGAATGTACCATTTCCTATAACTGTTTCTTCTTTGTAAACTGTAGCATGCCTGTAAAGGTGGGCAGGTCAGGCTGGAACTCCGTTCTCATAGTCTCGTCCAGTGAAGGTGGTACATTTGACATAAGGGACACGCACTCCGACAACTGTATTTTATGCCCCAGACACTTGGCAAACTAAAACTCTCAATCTCGAGTTCTCATCGGTAGACACATTTCTTCCCCTTGTCTCTCCTGGACACTCAACTCTCTCTGGGGTGGTAACCTTACTTCTATTTCTTAAAAGTCTACTACCCTTAAAAGTCAGTAACCAAGAAAGTAAATCTTTTCCTTTACAACAGATTCCTGGAACCACATGATCGAGGTTTCGACTTGGATGCGGTGGAAAGGTATGGGGTAGCACCCTAGCACCCGGAGTTCCAATCACACTGCAATTACAGAAAAAAGACCCAAGGTTAATCATTTATAATTATTTAATCACTGCAACTAACTAATGCTAATGCTTCTAACACAATTAATTTATTCACACGATAATGTAACTATTGTCAATTTGGCAACTATATAGACGTATACCATGATTTGATGGGATTATTTCTCAGAAGTTAGTCAAACCAAAAACCTAATCAAGTCTGGCTCTCTCGCCTCATGGTTTACATAGGGAAGCAAAGTTTGGAATTTCGTTGAAAGTTTTCTTTTAAGAGTTAATATTCCTTAAACGCGTGTGTTAATACATTTCTTATTTAAAGAAACTATGTCGTTATTTCGTAATAATTGTAGGCATGCTGCTGCATGTAATGCGTTTTTTATTAGGCAAAGAATACATGTTTTTGAAGTTTTGACTTTACTGGAATTTTAATGTTTACCTACCATAAAATAATCTGTGGAATACAAAGGCAAATACTGTTATGCAGTTCATTGCAATAAATTACTTTGTGTATGGTTAGCACTAGCAGGAATGCGTAATACTTTATGAATAATTGAGCTTTTAAGGAAGGAAAATTATAGCCTCTCCGGAACAGAATATTTTCTTGTCTTTAACATTCTGTAAAGTACTAATAGCTTTTGACTTCTGCGAGAGAAGAGTAAACCTGTTTTTCTTTGGTTGTGGGCAGCTTTAGTAGATATCATGTAGACACCATTTAAAAACTGTCAAAATTTTCTAAGGCAGCTATACTAATCTTTGTTACAACAATGATGGCTGTGTGCCTTATACTTCCAGAACGTGATGTAAATAACTTACTCGAATATTTTATCTAATTGATCTCGCTCAGATTCTCCAGGAATTACAATCACTGACTGACTAACTTCCTCATGCCTCAAAGATGCACAATGTGGCATACATCGTTAACTTAAACATTCATTAGAAATTCATTAATCAATTACAAACAATTTTGCCGCAGTTGCAAAAATTCTTATAGTATATTGGATGTAGTATGTACAGACATTGTAAAATTCATCATTAAAGTATCGAAACTTAATGAATGTATGTGGGAGATTACTACCAATATTCCATTACAAATTACAAATATATTATTGTCCTTCTGAATTCACTATTGACAAATGAAATCTTGATACATGCATAAACTACCGCTTGCTGAGATTTTGTACTCGTAACTTTAAGTGAAAATACTACTCATCGGATTAATTCATTAATATTCAGTCATATTATTTAAATCACTGATGTTTGAGGTTACCTGCCATTTCAAACTATTTACGTCTCTGGTCCTTTGTGGTTGGTAATCTAATTTCTCCTTCCGCAAATAGAGATAACACATCCTCACGAGAGTCCCTTGCGAATTCGACCAATTCTACTCCATGTGGCTCTGCAAACAGTACTGTAATTACATTAAGAAATCTTTTATAGTATTTGTAAAAGAATTGGATAGAAACTACTCTATAAAGTAGGGTTTACATTTAATGATTTATTAAAAATTGGCAATGAATTTTTACATTACAAATGCATAAAAATGAAGTAGCTTGTGCTATATATTATATGACCCTAATAGTAAACTTAAGGTATTCCTTTTTGCAAATTCATTAAACAAGCCAAGGCAATTGAAAGGTTGTCATAGTACAGATATGGCTATAATTTCAAAGTGCTAATAATTTACTTTTTCAAGAAATACATGAAGAAATCAAATCAGTAGAAAACTTACCATTACTTTGAGCTTCTGTTGGAACTTTCGTGACAGCATCATCACAGCTGAAAGACAAGATAAAGAATTCACTATGTTTTGTCTCGGAGTTCTCTGAGTCAGAGTCTTCGTCAGAACTGCTGTACTTTTCGTGGTAGATGAATTTCGATTGCCTTGCTGCTCTAGAAATTCTTCGTTTATGTATGTCTCTCTGAACAGTGCTTTTATCCTAAATTGAAAAAACACAACTTATTACTTATTTAATTTGCAAAATATTGTATGTCAAAAAATAAGTTTGTTTATAAAATCGTATTACCAGTTCAAAGCTGTTCTCTAAGGTGGAGTCTTCGTAAGATCTGTTACAACTTTCGTGGTAGGCGAATTTCGATTGTCTTTCTCCGCTAGAAGTTCCTCGTTTATTTATGTCTCTCTGAGCACTGCTTTTATTCTAAATTTAAAAAATACACATTTATTATATAGAATTGCATTGTATATCAAAAAATAATTTTCTTATAAGTTCGTAATACCATTTCATTGCTAGATTCCGATTCAGCAGTATTCCAGTTGTCCCAATTTGAATCGTTAGCGTTAGCCCAATCGTCATCATGATTTCTGATTTTAGGAATCTTGTAACGTCGAAGGAACGCCATGATTTTTTCGGTTCTTCCATACAATGCTTCAATTTCTGCTCTGGTAACTACCTCTTCAAAGTTAATCTGTGAAACACGCTCTCTTCTTAAAGCTCTGATAGACTTTCTTAAGAGGTGATTGTGAGAATCAAAATACTTTTTTGACTGTCTTTGGAACAGTCTACATAGCCCTTCACAAGTGGAACAATATTCTTTCTTCCTAGCTCTCCAAAGTCTTTTCAGTAGTACATCCTCGGAATCTGCCGAGGAAGCGCCCGAATGATCTCCACTAGAAGAAGAAAGGTCACTAGATACCATACAGTCATTTTCCATATCAAAATTCGGAACGAATTTCATGCATTCGCATCTCATCCGTATTTCTCGCTTCTGTAACCTTCTTTCAGTGTCAGCTTTCTTAAACGCCCTAATTCTTTCAATGTGCAGCCAGTCAAATTCGCACAATGAAAAATACAAACTTTGCTTATGTAGCAAATAACTTTTAAAGGACCTCCGCTTTGGCCGCTTACGACTCTTTCTACTTAAGTAAACCACTGCCTTTTCTATTGGATCTGAGAACTTGTCTGCTAGTAAGTTTTTCCTTTCAGAAACGTGCATTTTAACCAAAATTTTTTAACTTCAATCCACAAGAAATAGTTATTTATATTTTATACTTTTAGTGCTTTTCTATACAATAAAACTGAAACCGGACAAAAATAGTTGTTTTAATTTTTCACACGGAACAATTTTGGGGACAAGCACTCACGGTCTTCAGTTCTCAATTACATGAGCAACACAAATGGAAGCGTCTTATATCAAAAATTTTATTGGGATTTCAAAATTTAAGAAACCAAGTGTGCATGCGCGTACCGAGATGTGTCGTATCCATATATTCTACAGTGCCTCTGTATAACGTAATGAAATAGTTTTTGAAAACGAACAAAGAAAATGTGTGTAGATTTGAAGGACACAAAAATGTTGCACAGGAATCAAAAAACATTTCAAAACTAATTAATTGTACTTACCACACTTGTTAGTCTCATTCTCATTGTAAAGTCATAGATTTTTGCAAGTCCAAGTCCGAAATCAGCTAGTTTAACTTGACCGGTTTTAGAAATCAATAAGTTTTGAGGTTTCAAATCCCTGTGTATAATGCGCTGACTATGTAAAAAATCTACCCCGTATAAAATTTGAAAAAGTATATCCTGCAAAAAATGAAAATTTTCTTATTAAACAAAGAAAAAAATTAAATTGTTAGGATTAGCTTATCAATATTGTGGCACACTTTAATTTTTGATGGAGTTAACTCATCGCTACAAGTCTGTATGTATTTCAACAAGTCCATTTCTACGAACTCGAAAACAAGAAACAAGAGAAAACTTTGTTCGTTTCCCTGTCTTGGTCCATGGCAGACATCAAGAATCGGACAATATTAGGATATGCTGATATCTTTCTAGCTGACGAACCAGGGCGATTTCCCTCAGGATGGAAACAGGAACTTCATCTTCGTTGAGGGGAATTCGCACTTTTTGAAGTGCTACGAAGTCATCTGGGTTGTTTATGTCTTTGGCTGTATATAGGTATACAGTTCCGTAAGTTCCTATGTAAATTATAAATCAATTAAATAATTGGATGTCGTATATTCTAATATGCAGGTATTTCCTAAAGAGATTCGACGTATTATGAAAATTAGAAGAATTTTCAGACGCATGGATACGTCATTTAAGGTAATGCCAAGGTAGGTAAAATTGGTTTCCTAGTCAGGTACTTTAGAGGACCGTAAAACACCGACAACCAAGGATAGATGTGTAATACCTTGCTTCCAATGCCACCATTACAGCCCTTAATGGTGACTGACAAGGTAACTTTTTACATGCGTATTGGATATGAGACAATTCATTTTCGACCAATTCGGCTATGCTGAGTTCAAAAATGAAGAAAATCGTCTGAAATCATTTCTTCCTGAGATACGAAGGAGCACGAAGAACCGATTTTACCCTGGTGGGTGAGTCTGAAATCATTTCTTTCTGAGATACGCAGGAGCACGAAGAACCGATTTTACCCTGGTGGGTGAGTCTGAAATCATAATACACTTGATTCATTTGGGTGGTAATCTGGTCTGATCACCGGGTATTTTTAGATGGCACTTCAAGCAAGTTTTGAAAAGGAAACACCTCACTTTTACTTGTAGAATACGCATGTAAAGGGTTTACCTTGTGAGGCATCCTCTGCGCAGAGCAGCGTAACGGTGCGCAGTCACTATTTTAGTTAATATTTTTAATTGAAATTGCAAACTGCATTCTTCATTCTGCGAAAGTACTTTGTTAGGAAACCAAAAACTTACTTATCTTGGGTAGTGCATGCAAAATTTAAAATTAGTATAAACGTAATTTCTGGAATGTACCATTTCCTATAACTGTTTCTTCTTTGTAAACTGTAGCATGCCTGTAAAGGTGGGCAGGTCAGGCTGGAACTCCGTTCTCATAGTCTCGTCCAGTGAAGGTGGTACATTTGACATAAGGGACACGCACTCCGACAACTGTATTTTATGCCCCAGACACTTGGCAAACTAAAACTCTCAATCTCGAGTTCTCATCGGTAGACACATTTCTTCCCCTTGTCTCTCCTGGACACTCAACTCTCTCTGGGGTGGTAACCTTACTTCTATTTCTTAAAAGTCTACTACCCTTAAAAGTCAGTAACCAAGAAAGTAAATCTTTGCCTTTACAACAGATTCCTGGAACCACATGATCGAGGTTTCGACTTGGATGCGGTGGAAAGGTATGGGGTAGCACCCTAGCACCCGGAGTTCCAATCACACTGCAATTACAGAAAAAAGACCCAAGGTTAATCATTTATAATTATTTAATCACTGCAACTAACTAATGCTAATGCTTCTAACACAATTAATTTATTCACACGATAATGTAACTATTGTCAATTTGGCAACTATATAGACGTATACCATGATTTGATGGGATTATTTCTCAGAAGTTAGTCAAACCAAAAACCTAATCAAGTCTGGCTCTCTCGCCTCATGGTTTACATAGGGAAGCAAAGTTTGGAATTTCGTTGAAAGTTTTATTTTAAGAGTTAATATTCCTTAAACGCGTGTGTTAATACATTTCTTATTTAAAGAAACTATGTCGTTATTTCGTAATAATTGTAGGCATGCTGCTGCATGTAATGCGTTTTTTATTAGGCAAAGAATACATGTTTTTGAAGTTTTGACTTTACTGGAATTTTAATGTTTACCTACCATAAAATAATCTGTGGAATACAAAGGCAAATACTGTTATGCAGTTCATTGCAATAAATTACTTTGTGTATGGTTAGCACTAGCAGGAATGCGTAATACTTTATGAATAATTGAGCTTTTAAGGGAAAGGAAAATTATAGCCTCTCCGGAACAGAATATTTTCTTGTCTTTAACATTCTGTAAAGTACTAATAGCTTTTGACTTCTGCGAGAGAAGAGTAAACCTGTTTTTCTTTGGTTGTGGGCAGCTTTAGTAGATATCATGTAGACACCATTTAAAAACTGTCAAAATTTTCTAAGGCAGCTATACTAATCTTTGTTACAACAATGATGGCTGTGTGCCTTATACTTCCAGAACGTGATGTAAATAACTTACTCGAATATTTTATCTAATTGATCTCGCTCAGATTCTCCAGGAATTACAATCACTGACTGACTAACTTCCTCATGCCTCAAAGATGCACAATGTGGCATACATCGTTAACTTAAAAATTCATTAGAAATTCATTAATCAATTACAAACAATTTTGCCGCAGTTGCAAAAATTCTTATATTATATTGGATGTAGTATGTACAGACATTGTAAAATTCATCATTAAAGTATCGAAACTTAATGAATGTATGTGGGAGATTACTACCAATATTCCATTACAAATTACAAATATATTGTCCTTCTGAATTCACTATTGACAAATAAAATCTTGATACATGCATAAACTACCGCTTGCTGAGATTTTGTACTCGTAACTTTAAGTGAAAATACTACTCATCGGATTAATTCATTAATATTCAGTCATATTATTTAAATCACTGATGTTTGAGGTTACCTGCCATTTCAAACTATTTACGTCTCTGGTCCTTTGTGGTTGGTAATCTAATTTCTCCTTCCGCAAATAGAGATAACACATCCTCACGAGAGTCCCTTGCGAATTCGACCACTTCTACTCCATGTGGCTCTGCAAACAGTACTGTAATTACATTAAGAAATCTTTTATAGTATTTGTAAAAGAATTGGATAGAAACTACTCTATAAAGTAGGGTTTACATTTAATGATTTAATAATCTAAAAATTGGATAAAATGCGATTTGGTAAGACATTTGAAAGCTCCATTTAGAGTCGTGACCCATAAAAATTCGCAATGAATTTTTACATTACAAATGCATAAAAATGAAGTAGCTTGTGCTATATATTATATGACCCTAATAGTAAACTTAAGGTATTCCTTTTTGCAAATTCATTAAACAAGCCAAGGCAATTGAAAGTGTATAGTCAATAGGTACAGATATGGCTATAATTTCAAAGTGCTAATAATTTACTTTTTCAAGAAATACATGAAGAAATCAAATCAGTAGAAAACTTACCATTACTTTGAGCTTCTGTTGGAACTTTCGTGACAGCATCATCACAGCTGAAAGACAAGATAAAGAATTCACTATGTTTTGTCTCGGAGTTCTCTGAGTCAGAGTCTTCGTCAGAACTGCTGTACTTTTCGTGGTAGATGAATTTCGATTGCCTTGCTGCTCTAGAAATTCTTCGTTTATGTATGTCTCTCTGAACAGTGCTTTTATCCTAAATTGAAGAAACACAACTTATTACTTATTTGCAAAATATTGTATGTCAAAAAATAAGTTTGTTTATAAAATCGTATTACCAGTTCAAAGCTGTTCTCTAAGGTGGAGTCTTCGTAAGATCTGTTACAACTTTCGTGGTAGGCGAATTTCGATTGTCTTTCTCCGCTAGAAGTTCCTCGTTTATTTATGTCTTTCTGAGCACTGCTTTTATTCTAAATTTAAAAAATACACATTTATTATATAGAATTGCATTGTATATCAAAAAATAATTTTCTTATAAGTTCGTAATACCATTTCATTGCTAGATTCCGATTCAGCAGTATTCCAGTTGTCCCAATTTGAATCGTTAGCGTTAGCCCAATCGTCATCATGATTTCTGATTTTAGGAATCTTGTAACGTCGAAGGAACGCCATGATTTTTTCGGTTCTTCCATACAATGCTTCAATTTCTGCTCTGGTAACTACCTCTTCAAAGTTAATCTGTGAAACACGCTCTCTTCTTAAAGCTCTGATAGACTTTCTTAAGAGGTGATTGTGAGAATCAAAATACTTTTTTGACTGTCTTTGGAACAGTCTACATAGCCCTTCACAAGTGGAACAATATTCTTTCTTCCTAGCTCTCCAAAGTCTTTTCAGTAGTACATCCTCGGAATCTGCCGAGGAAGCGCCCGAATGATCTCCACTAGAAGAAGAAAGGTCACTAGATACCATACAGTCATTTTCCATATCAAAATTCGGAACGAATTTCATGCATTCGCATCTCATCCGTATTTCTCGCTTCTGTAACCTTCTTTCAGTGTCAGCTTTCTTAAACGCCCTAATTCTTTCAATGTGCAGCCAGTCAAATTCGCACAATGAAAAATACAAACTTTGCTTATGTAGCAAATAACTTTTAAAGGACCTCCGCTTTGGCCGCTTACGACTCTTTCTACTTAAGTAAACCACTGCCTTTTCTATTGGATCTGAGAACTTGTCTGCTAGTAAGTTTTTCCTTTCAGAAACGTGCATTTTAACCAAAATTTTTTAACTTCAATCCACAAGAAATAGTTATTTATATTTTATACTTTTAGTGCTTTTCTATACAATAAAACTGAAACCGGACAAAAATAGTTGTTTTAATTTTTCACACGGAACAATTTTGGGGACAAGCACTCACGGTCTTCAGCTCTCAATTACATGAGCAACACAAATGGAAGCGTCTTATATCAAAAATTTTATTGGGATTTCAAAATTTAAGAAACCAAGTGTGCATGCGCGTACCGAGATGTGTCGTATCCATATATTCTACAGTGCCTGTATAATGTAATGAAATAGTTTTTGAAAACGAACAAAGAAAATGTGTGTAGATTTGAAGGACACAAAAATGTTGCACAGGAATCAAAAAACATTTCAAAACTAATTAATTGTACTTACCACACTTGTTAGTCTCATTCTCATTGTAAAGTCATAGATTTTTGCAAGTCCAAGTCCGAAATCAGCTAGTTTAACTTGACCGGTTTTAGAAATCAATAAGTTTTGAGGTTTCAAATCCCTGTGTATAATGCGCTGACTATGTAAAAAATCTACCCCGTATAAAATTTGAAAAAGTATATCCTGCAAAAAATGAAAATTTTCTTATTAAACAAAGAAAAAAATTAAATTGTTAGGACTAGCTTATCAATATTGTGGCATACTTTAATTTTTGATGGAGTTAACTCATCGCTACAAGTCTGTATGTTTTTCAAGAAGTCCACGAACTCGAAAACAAGAAACAAGAGAAAACTTTGTTCGTTTCCCATGTCCATGGTAGACATCTAAGAACCGTACAATATTAGGATGCTGATATCTTTCTAGCTGACGAACCAGGGCGATTTCTCTCAGGATGGAACTCCATCTTCGTTGAGGGGAATTCGCACTTTTTTAAGAGCTACGAAGTCATCTGGGTTGTTTATGTCTTTGCGGCTTTACATTTATACAGTTCAGCAAGCTCCTATGTAAATTATAAATCAATTAAATGTATAAATTTTCCTAGAGACATTCGACGTATTATGAAAATTAGAAGAATTTTCAGACGCATGGATACGTCTTTTAGGTAATGCGAAGGTAGGTAAAATTGGTTTCCTAGTCAGGTACTTTAGAGGACCGTAAAACACAGACAACCAAGGATAGATGTGTAACCTTGTTTCCATTCCACCATAAGACATTTCCCTTAATGGTGACTGACAAGGTAACTTTTTACATGCGCATCGGATATGAGATAATTCATTTTCGACCAATTCGGCTATGATGAGTTCAAAAATGAAGAAAATCGTCTGAAATAATTTCTTCCTGAGATACGCACGAAAAACCGATTTTACCCTGGTGGGTGAAATTGAAGTTTTTGCAATCATAATACACTTGATTCATTTCGGTGGTAATCTGGTCTGATCACTTAGCCGGGTATTTTTAGATGGCACTTCAAGCAAGTTTTGAAAAGGAAACACCTCACTTTTACTTGTAGAATACGCATGTACAAAGGGTTTACCTTGTGAGTCATCCTCTGCGCAGAGCAGCGTAACGGTGCGCAGTCACTATTTTAGTTAATATTTTTAATAGAAATTGCAAACTGCATTCTTCACTCTGCGAAAGTACTTTGTTAGGAAACCAAAAACTTACTTATCTTGGGTAGCGCATGCTGGAATGTACCATTTCCCATAACTGTTTCTTCTTTGTAAACTGCAGCTTGAGGTCCTTTAAAGGTGGGCAGGTCAGGCTGGAACTCCGTTCTCATAGTCTCGTCCAGTGAAGGTGGTACACTTGACATATGGGACACGCACTCCGACAACTGTATTTTATTCACTGCCACCCGATGCCCCAGACACTTGGCAAACTAAAACTCTCAATCTCTAGTTTGGAATTTGGAAATGGCCTTACTATTTCCAAATCGTAGTAACTCAAGTACGTTGGAGTAGCACAGAAACCATGCAGCCAAATTCCCTTAAAAATTGACACTGAAATTTGCAGTCCACATAAACAGCAATTACAAATCTAAAGTGCCATTGTGCAATTAAAGAGAATTAATTACGATTCATATTTCGTCATTGTGAGTACATCGAGGCGTACCCTGAATCGTCAGAAGTTGAATTATTTAGTGTCTTATTCAGAGGACTTTCTACTAACGATTCCCTAATTTCTACACCTGGGATTCTCCAGTCCCTCAAAATATGGATGATGAAGCGCCTGCTGAGAACTTATTCGTTGACTACCCTTAAAAGTCAGTAACCCAGAAAGTAAATCTTTTCCTTTACAACAGATTCCTGGAACCACAAGATCGAGGTTTCGACTTGGACGCGGTGGAAAGGTATCGGGTAGGGGTAGCACCCTGGCACTGCTAAGTCAATCTTCAGTAGACGGAGTTCCAATCGCACTGCAATTACAGAAAAAAGACCCAAGGTTAATCATTTATAATTATTTAATCACTGCAACTAACTAATGCTAATGCTTCTAACACAATTAATTTATTCACACGATAATGTAACTATTGTCAATTTGGCAACTATATAGACGTATACCATGATTTGATGGGATTATTTCTCAGAAGTTAGTCAAACCAAAAACCTAATCAAGTCTGGCTCTCTCGCCTCATGGTTTACATAGGGAAGCAAAGTTTGGAATTTCGTTGAAAGTTTTCTTTTAAGAGTTAATATTCCTTAAACGCGTGTGTTAATACATTTCGTATTTAAAGAAACTATTTCGTTATTTCGTAATAATTGTAGGCATGCTGCTGCATGTAATGCGTTTTTTATTAGGCAAAGAATACATGTTTTTGAAGTTTTGACTTTACTGGAATTTTAATGTTTACCTACCATAAAATAATCTGCGGAATACAAAGGCAAATACTGTTACGCAGTTCATTGCAATAAATTACTTTGGATGCATTCATACTCTGTACACAAATGTGTATGGTTAGGAGTAATGCGTAATACTTTATGAATAATTGAGCTTTTAAGGGAAATTGTAGCCTCTCCGGAACAGAATATTTTCTTGTCTTTAACATTCTGTAAAGTACTAATAGCTTTTGACTTCTGCGAGAGAGGAGTAAACCTGTTTTTCTTTGGTTGTGGGCAGCTTTAGTAGATATCATGTAGACACCATTTAAAAACTGTCAAAATTTTCTAAGGCAGCTATACTAATCTTTGTTACAACAATGATGGCTGTGTGCCTTATACTTCCAGAACGTGATGTAAATAACTTACTCGAATATTTTATCTAATTGATCTCGCTCAGATTCTCCAGGAATTACAATCACTGACTGACTAACTTCCTCATGCCTCAAAGATGCACAATGTGGCATACATCGTTAACTTAAACATTCATTAGAAATTCATTAATCAATTACAAACAATTTTGCCGCAGTTGCAAAAATTCTTATATTATATTGGATGTAGTATGTACAGACATTGTAAAAGTCATCATTAAAGTATCGAAACTTAATGAATGTATGTGGGAGATTACTACCAATATTCCATTACAAATTACAAATATATTGTCCTTCTGAATTCACTATTGACAAATAAAATCTTGATACATGCATATACTACCGCTTGCTGAGATTTTGTACTCGTAACTTTAAGTGAAAATACTACTCATCGGATTAATTCATTAATATTCAGTCATATTATTTAAATCACTGATGTTTGAGGTTATCTGCCATTTCAAACTATTTACGTCTCTGGTCCTTTGTGGTTGGTAATCTAATTTCTCCTTCCGCAAATAGAGATAACACATCCTCACGAGAGTCCCTTGCGAATTCGACCAATTCTACTCCATGTGGCTCTGCAAAGAGTACTGTAATTACATTAAGAAATCTTTTATAGTATTTGTAAAAGAATTGGATAGAAACTACTCTATAAAGTAGGGTTTACATTTAATGATTTAATAATCTAAAATATGGATAAAATGCGATTTGGTAAGACATTTGAAAGCTCCATTTAGAGTCGTGACCCATAAAAATTCGCAATGAATTTTTACATTACAAATGCATAAAAATGAAGTAGCTTGTGCTATATATTATATGACCCTAATAGTAAACTTAAGGTATTCCTTTTTGCAAATTCATTAAACAAGCCAAGGCAATTGAAAGTGTATAGTCAATAGGTACAGATATGGCTATAATTTCAAAGTGCTAATAATTTACTTTTTCAAGAAATACATGAAGAAATCAAATCAGTAGAAAACTTACCATTACTTTGAGCTTCTGTTGGAACTTTCGTGACAGCATCATCACAGCTGAAAGACAAGATAAAGAATTCACTATGTTTTGTCTCGGAGTTCTCTGAGTCAGAGTCTTCGTCAGAACTGCTGTACTTTTCGTGGTAGATGAATTTCGATTTCCTTGCTGCTCTAGAAATTCTTCGTTTATGTATGTCTCTCTGAACAGTGCTTTTATCCTAAATTGAAGAAACACAACTTATTACTTATTTAATTTGCAAAATATTGTATGTCAAAAAATAAGTTTGTTTATAAAATCGTATTACCAGTTCAAAGCTGTTCTCTAAGGTGGAGTCTTCGTAAGATCTGTTACAACTTTCGTGGTAGGCGAATTTCGATTGTCTTTCTCCGCTAGAAGTTCCTCGTTTATTTATGTCTTTCTGAGCACTGCTTTTATTCTAAATTTAAAAAATACACATTTATTATATAGAATTGCATTGTATATCAAAAAATAATTTTCTTATAAGTTCGTAATACCATTTCATTGCTAGATTCCGATTCAGCAGTATTCCAGTTGTCCCAATTTGAATCGTTAGCGTTAGCCCAATCGTCATCATGATTTCTGATTTTAGGAATCTTGTAACGTCGAAGGAACGCCATGATTTTTTCGGTTCTTCCATACAATGCTTCAATTTCTGCTCTGGTAACTACCTCTTCAAAGTTAATCTGTGAAACACGCTCTCTTCTTAAAGCTCTGATAGACTTTCTTAAGAGGTGATTGTGAGAATCAAAATACTTTTTTGACTGTCTTTGGAACAGTCTACATAGCCCTTCACAAGTGGAACAATATTCTTTCTTCCTAGCTCTCCAAAGTCTTTTCAGTAGTACATCCTCGGAATCTGCCGAGGAAGCGCCCGAATGATCTCCACTAGAAGAAGAAAGGTCACTAGATACCATACAGTCATTTTCCATATCAAAATTCGGAACGAATTTCATGCATTCGCATCTCATCCGTATTTCTCGCTTCTGTAACCTTCTTTCAGTGTCAGCTTTCTTAAACGCCCTAATTCTTTCAATGTGCAGCCAGTCAAATTCGCACAATGAAAAATACAAACTTTGCTTATGTAGCAAATAACTTTTAAAGGACCTCCGCTTTGGCCGCTTACGACTCTTTCTACTTAAGTAAACCACTGCCTTTTCTATTGGATCTGAGAACTTGTCTGCTAGTAAGTTTTTCCTTTCAGAAACGTGCATTTTAACCAAAATTTTTTAACTTCAATCCAAAAGAAATAGTTATTTATATTTTATACTTTTAGTGCTTTTCTATACAATAAAACTGAAACCGGACAAAAATAGTTGTTTTAATTTTTCACACGGAACAATTTTGGGGACAAGCACTCACGGTCTTCAGCTCTCAATTACATGAGCAACACAAATGGAAGCGTCTTATATCAAAAATTTTATTGGGATTTCAAAATTTAAGAAACCAAGTGTGCATGCGCGTACCGAGATGTGTCGTATCCATATATTCTACAGTGCCTCTGTATAATGTAATGAAATAGTTTTTGAAAACGAACAAAGAAAATATGTGTAGATTTGAAGGACACAAAAATGTTGCACAGGAATCAAAAAACATTTCAAAACTAATTAATTGTACTTACCACACTTGTTAGTCTCATTCTCGTTGTAAAGTCATAGATTTTTGCAAGTCCAAGTCCGAAATCAGCTAGTTTAACTTGACCGGTTTTAGAAATCAATAAGTTTTGAGGTTTCAAATCCCTGTGTATAATGCGCTGACTATGTAAAAAATCTACCCCGTATAAAATTTGAAAAAGTATATCCTGCAAAAAATGAAAATTTTCTTATTAAACAAAGAAAAAAATTAAATTGTTAGGACTAGCTTATCAATATTGTGGCATACTTTAATTTTTGATGGAGTTAACTCATCGCTACAAGTCTGTATGTTTTTCAAGAAGTCCACGAACTCGAAAACAATAAACAAGAGAAAACTTTGTTCGTTTCCCATGTCCATGGTAGACATCTAAGAACCGTACAATATTAGGATGCTGATATCTTTCTAGCTGACGAACCAGGGCGATTTCTCTCAGGATGGAACTCCATCTTCGTTGAGGGGAATTCGCACTTTTTTAAGAGCTACGAAGTCATCTGGGTTGTTTATGTCTTTGCGGCTTTACATTTATACAGTTCAGCAAGCTCCTATGTAAATTATAAATCAATTAAATGTATAAATTTTCCTAGAGACATTCGACGTATTATGAAAATTAGAAGAATTTTCAGACGCATGGATACGTCTTTTAGGTAATGCGAAGGTAGGTAAAATTGGTTTCCTAGTCAGGTACTTTAGAGGACCGTAAAACACAGACAACCAAGGATAGATGTGTAACCTTGTTTCCATTCCACCATAAGACATTTCCCTTAATGGTGACTGACAAGGTAACTTTTTACATGCGCATCGGATATGAGATAATTCATTTTCGACCAATTCGGCTATGATGAGTTCAAAAATGAAGAAAATCGTCTGAAATAATTTCTTCCTGAGATACGCACGAAAAACCGATTTTACCCTGGTGGGTGAAATTGAAGTTTTTGCAATCATAATACACTTGATTCATTTCGGTGGTAATCTGGTCTGATCACTTAGCCGGGTATTTTTAGATGGCACTTCAAGCAAGTTTTGAAAAGGAAACACCTCACTTTTACTTGTAGAATACGCATGTACAAAGGGTTTACCTTGTGAGTCATCCTCTGCGCAGAGCAGCGTAACGGTGCGCAGTCACTATTTTAGTTAATATTTTTAATAGAAATTGCAAACTGCATTCTTCACTCTGCGAAAGTACTTTGTTAGGAAACCAAAAACTTACTTATCTTGGGTAGCGCATGCTGGAATGTACCATTTCCCATAACTGTTTCTTCTTTGTAAACTGCAGCTTGAGGTCCTTTAAAGGTGGGCAGGTCAGGCTGGAACTCCGTTCTCATAGTCTCGTCCAGTGAAGGTGGTACACTTGACATATGGGACACGCACTCCGACAACTGTATTTTATTCACTGCCACCCGATGCCCCAGACACTTGGCAAACTAAAACTCTCAATCTCTAGTTTGGAATTTGGAAATGGCCTTACTATTTCCAAATCGTAGTAACTCAAGTACGTTGGAGTAGCACAGAAACCATGCAGCCAAATTCCCTTAAAAATTGACACTGAAATTTGCAGTCCACATAAACAGCAATTACAAATCTAAAGTGCCATTGTGCAATTAAAGAGAATTAATTACGATTCATATTTCGTCATTGTGAGTACATCGAGGCGTACCCTGAATCGTCAGAAGTTGAATTATTTAGTGTCTTATTCAGAGGACTTTCTACTAACGATTCCCTAATTTCTACACCTGGGATTCTCCAGTCCCTCAAAATATGGATGATGAAGCGCCTGCTGAGAACTTATTCGTTGACTACCCTTAAAAGTCAGTAACCCAGAAAGTAAATCTTTTCCTTTACAACAGATTCCTGGAACCACAAGATCGAGGTTTCGACTTGGACGCGGTGGAAAGGTATCGGGTAGGGGTAGCACCCTGGCACTGCTAAGTCAATCTTCAGTAGACGGAGTTCCAATCGCACTGCAATTACAGAAAAAAGACCCAAGGTTAATCATTTATAATTATTTAATCACTGCAACTAACTAATGCTAATGCTTCTAACACAATTAATTTATTCACACGATAATGTAACTATTGTCAATTTGGCAACTATATAGACGTATACCATGATTTGATGGGATTATTTCTCAGAAGTTAGTCAAACCAAAAACCTAATCAAGTCTGGCTCTCTCGCCTCATGGTTTACATAGGGAAGCAAAGTTTGGAATTTCGTTGAAAGTTTTCTTTTAAGAGTTAATATTCCTTAAACGCGTGTGTTAATACATTTCGTATTTAAAGAAACTATTTCGTTATTTCGTAATAATTGTAGGCATGCTGCTGCATGTAATGCGTTTTTTATTAGGCAAAGAATACATGTTTTTGAAGTTTTGACTTTACTGGAATTTTAATGTTTACCTACCATAAAATAATCTGCGGAATACAAAGGCAAATACTGTTACGCAGTTCATTGCAATAAATTACTTTGGATGCATTCATACTCTGTACACAAATGTGTATGGTTAGGAGTAATGCGTAATACTTTATGAATAATTGAGCTTTTAAGGGAAATTGTAGCCTCTCCGGAACAGAATATTTTCTTGTCTTTAACATTCTGTAAAGTACTAATAGCTTTTGACTTCTGCGAGAGAGGAGTAAACCTGTTTTTCTTTGGTTGTGGGCAGCTTTAGTAGATATCATGTAGACACCATTTAAAAACTGTCAAAATTTTCTAAGGCAGCTATACTAATCTTTGTTACAACAATGATGGCTGTGTGCCTTATACTTCCAGAACGTGATGTAAATAACTTACTCGAATATTTTATCTAATTGATCTCGCTCAGATTCTCCAGGAATTACAATCACTGACTGACTAACTTCCTCATGCCTCAAAGATGCACAATGTGGCATACATCGTTAACTTAAACATTCATTAGAAATTCATTAATCAATTACAAACAATTTTGCCGCAGTTGCAAAAATTCTTATATTATATTGGATGTAGTATGTACAGACATTGTAAAAGTCATCATTAAAGTATCGAAACTTAATGAATGTATGTGGGAGATTACTACCAATATTCCATTACAAATTACAAATATATTGTCCTTCTGAATTCACTATTGACAAATAAAATCTTGATACATGCATATACTACCGCTTGCTGAGATTTTGTACTCGTAACTTTAAGTGAAAATACTACTCATCGGATTAATTCATTAATATTCAGTCATATTATTTAAATCACTGATGTTTGAGGTTATCTGCCATTTCAAACTATTTACGTCTCTGGTCCTTTGTGGTTGGTAATCTAATTTCTCCTTCCGCAAATAGAGATAACACATCCTCACGAGAGTCCCTTGCGAATTCGACCAATTCTACTCCATGTGGCTCTGCAAAGAGTACTGTAATTACATTAAGAAATCTTTTATAGTATTTGTAAAAGAATTGGATAGAAACTACTCTATAAAGTAGGGTTTACATTTAATGATTTAATAATCTAAAATATGGATAAAATGCGATTTGGTAAGACATTTGAAAGCTCCATTTAGAGTCGTGACCCATAAAAATTCGCAATGAATTTTTACATTACAAATGCATAAAAATGAAGTAGCTTGTGCTATATATTATATGACCCTAATAGTAAACTTAAGGTATTCCTTTTTGCAAATTCATTAAACAAGCCAAGGCAATTGAAAGTGTATAGTCAATAGGTACAGATATGGCTATAATTTCAAAGTGCTAATAATTTACTTTTTCAAGAAATACATGAAGAAATCAAATCAGTAGAAAACTTACCATTACTTTGAGCTTCTGTTGGAACTTTCGTGACAGCATCATCACAGCTGAAAGACAAGATAAAGAATTCACTATGTTTTGTCTCGGAGTTCTCTGAGTCAGAGTCTTCGTCAGAACTGCTGTACTTTTCGTGGTAGATGAATTTCGATTTCCTTGCTGCTCTAGAAATTCTTCGTTTATGTATGTCTCTCTGAACAGTGCTTTTATCCTAAATTGAAGAAACACAACTTATTACTTATTTAATTTGCAAAATATTGTATGTCAAAAAATAAGTTTGTTTATAAAATCGTATTACCAGTTCAAAGCTGTTCTCTAAGGTGGAGTCTTCGTAAGATCTGTTACAACTTTCGTGGTAGGCGAATTTCGATTGTCTTTCTCCGCTAGAAGTTCCTCGTTTATTTATGTCTTTCTGAGCACTGCTTTTATTCTAAATTTAAAAAATACACATTTATTATATAGAATTGCATTGTATATCAAAAAATAATTTTCTTATAAGTTCGTAATACCATTTCATTGCTAGATTCCGATTCAGCAGTATTCCAGTTGTCCCAATTTGAATCGTTAGCGTTAGCCCAATCGTCATCATGATTTCTGATTTTAGGAATCTTGTAACGTCGAAGGAACGCCATGATTTTTTCGGTTCTTCCATACAATGCTTCAATTTCTGCTCTGGTAACTACCTCTTCAAAGTTAATCTGTGAAACACGCTCTCTTCTTAAAGCTCTGATAGACTTTCTTAAGAGGTGATTGTGAGAATCAAAATACTTTTTTGACTGTCTTTGGAACAGTCTACATAGCCCTTCACAAGTGGAACAATATTCTTTCTTCCTAGCTCTCCAAAGTCTTTTCAGTAGTACATCCTCGGAATCTGCCGAGGAAGCGCCCGAATGATCTCCACTAGAAGAAGAAAGGTCACTAGATACCATACAGTCATTTTCCATATCAAAATTCGGAACGAATTTCATGCATTCGCATCTCATCCGTATTTCTCGCTTCTGTAACCTTCTTTCAGTGTCAGCTTTCTTAAACGCCCTAATTCTTTCAATGTGCAGCCAGTCAAATTCGCACAATGAAAAATACAAACTTTGCTTATGTAGCAAATAACTTTTAAAGGACCTCCGCTTTGGCCGCTTACGACTCTTTCTACTTAAGTAAACCACTGCCTTTTCTATTGGATCTGAGAACTTGTCTGCTAGTAAGTTTTTCCTTTCAGAAACGTGCATTTTAACCAAAATTTTTTAACTTCAATCCAAAAGAAATAGTTATTTATATTTTATACTTTTAGTGCTTTTCTATACAATAAAACTGAAACCGGACAAAAATAGTTGTTTTAATTTTTCACACGGAACAATTTTGGGGACAAGCACTCACGGTCTTCAGCTCTCAATTACATGAGCAACACAAATGGAAGCGTCTTATATCAAAAATTTTATTGGGATTTCAAAATTTAAGAAACCAAGTGTGCATGCGCGTACCGAGATGTGTCGTATTCATATATTCTACAGTGCCTCTGTATAACGTAATGAAATAGTTTTTGAAAACGAACAAAGAAAATGTGTGTAGATTTGAAGGACACAAAAATGTTGCACAGGAATCAAAAAACATTTCAAAACTAATTAATTGTACTTACCACACTTGTTAGTCTCATTCTCATTGTAAAGTCATAGATTTTTGCAAGTCCAAGTCCGAAATCAGCTAGTTTAACTTGACCGGTTTTAG
This sequence comes from Yoshiicerus persimilis, assembly GCA_020352615.2. NCBI lineage: Eukaryota > Metazoa > Arthropoda > Collembola > Entomobryomorpha > Tomoceridae > Yoshiicerus > Yoshiicerus persimilis. The sequence goes on from JABJWA020000021.1 coordinate 23,965, forward strand.
AAATCAATAAGTTTTGAGGTTTCAAATCCCTGTGTATAATGCGCTGACTATGTAAAAAATCTACCCCGTATAAAATTTGAAAAAGTATATCCTGCAAAAAATGAAAATTTTCTTATTAAACAAAGAAAAAAATTAAATTGTTAGGACTAGCTTATCAATATTGTGGCATACTTTAATTTTTGATGGAGTTAACTCATCGCTACAAGTCTGTATGTATTTCAAGAAGTCCATTTCTACGAACTCGAAAACAAGAAACAAGAGAAAACTTTGTTCGTTTCCCTGTCTTGGTCCATGGCAGACATCAAGAATCGGACAATATTAGGATATGCTGATATCTTTCTGGCCGACGTACCAGGGCGATTTCCCTCAGGATGGAAACAGGAACTCCATCTTCGTTGAGGGGAATTCGCACTTTTTGAAGTGCTACGAAGTCATCTGGGTTGTTTATGTCTTTGGCTGTATATAGTTATACAGTTCCGTAAGTTCCTATGTAAATTATAAATCAATTAAATAATGGGATGTCGTATATTCTAATATGAAGGTATAGATGTCTGTATTTCCTAAAGAGATTCGACGTTAAATTAGAAGAATTTTCATACGCATGGATACGTCATTTAAGGTATTGCCAAGGTAGGTAAAATTGGTTTCCTAGTCAGGTACTTTAGAGGACCGTAAAACAACCGACAACCAAGGATAGCTGTGTAATACCTTGCTTCCAATGCCACCATTAGACATTTCCCTTAATGGTGACTGACAAGGTAACTTTTTACATGCGTATTGGATATGAGACAATTCATTTTCGACCAATTCGGCTATGCTGAGTTCAAAAATGAAGAAAATCGTCTGAAATCATTTCTTCCTGAGATACGCAGGAGCACGAAGAACCGATTTTACCCTGGTGGGTGAGTCTGAAATTATTTCCTCCTGAGATACGCAGGAGCACGAAGAACCGATTTTACCCTGGTGGGTGAGTCTGAAATCATAATACACTTGATTCATTTGGGTGGTAATCTGGTCTGATCACCGGGTATTTTTAGATGGCACTTCAAGCAAGTTTTGAAAAGGAAACACCTCACTTTTACTTGTAGAATACGCATGTAAAGGGTTTACCTTGTGAGGCATCCT
>JABJWA020000021.1:25189-46189 GCA_020352615.2 Yoshiicerus persimilis
TCAAAATTTTTCACAGGGGCACCGTCCTTCGTTAAATTTGCAACATTGAGTGCCAGTTTCTTAATCGTTTTTTGCTGCTCGTCAAAAAACTTTGACGATTCTTCAATCGTCCAGGAACCTCCATAAAACTGGAACGAACTAAAGCGAGCTGCTGAGTTCAGAAAACAAGAGTAAAAGTCAATTGGAAGACGATCGAGACTATCTTTCTTGAAACGGATCATTGCCCGACTTGTGAGAGCCTGTTTCCCAGCTGAATTCCATATATGGAATATGCATGAATATGCTTTAGAATTGTCGGACTCGGAAAAATGTTTTGGAAAACCTAAATTAAGACGTACAGGACTAAGAAGCATTGGATTTTTCTTTCCCGGTATTGACTCTTCTGTCGTAATGTCCAGTGAATCTTCACTATTGGCTAACTCTTCCTGAATAGTTTTCGCAACAGGTGTATTGTTTCCTGAAGAACGAATTGCATTGGCTCCTGTAACAGTTTTTGGTATTGATTCTCCAGCATCGCCAAAGTTTTCACCCCTGTTGTCTGTAACAGAGACACCTTCTCTTTCCGCTAAAAATTACAACAAAATTAGTTCTTTCTGCTAGTATTTGCAAGATGTTTTTTAACTATCAAGTTTTTTCAACATTCTTGATTACCATCCGGTTTTTCTGGTTCAAGATCCATATCTCAGTCAGCTACTTTTAACTGCGTCCTAAGGTTCTGCGAAAAGAGAAAAACAAAATAATTACTAAAACTACTATTCTAGTCAGTGTGCAATCTAATTAGTATGTTTACACTTGCAAACAGGTCATTAGAAGGAATTATGGGATTCTTGTCGAATAAATACGAGTGAATTTTAAGATCAAAATTTTCAGTTCAATTATGGGTGGTTCCTGTTAGCCGACGCCGACGTTCCTATTAGCCGACGCCGACGTACCTGTTAGCCGACGCCGACGCTCCTGTCAGCCGACGCCGACGCTCCTGTCAGCCGACGCCGACGTCCCTAATAGCCGACGCCGACGCTCTTATTAGCCGACGCCGACGTTCCTATTAGCCGACGCCGACGCTCCTGTTAGCCGACGCCGACGTCCGACTAAAATTAGCTATTTGGCAGTATTCCACCTTAATTTATGAAACCGAAATGATGGGTCAAATATTAAAACGGGATTTTACATAGAATATTCAACAATATGTATAATAACACAATACCCAAGTGATTATTTAAGGTATACAAATGTTATAGTAGGGTACCCAAGTGTTAGCTTAGGGTACCCACGTGTACATTTAATGTACTCATGCGTGTGTTTACAATACCCATCTCCGCATTTAAGGCACCCAAGCACTCTCTGCAGAGTGCTGGAGGGCATAAAGGATTGAAAAAAGGTTAGTCGTTAAGCGAAAGAGTTGCCGTACAGAGCAACCCAACATCACTACAAAGAGGTTAGCCGCAAAGTATTATTATTACGTAGTATGATGTTAAGAGGGGTAAATTGTGTTACAGAGGCAACCTTTTCTAAGCAAACTGCAATTTCTGCTTCTCCAAAACCTTTGCTACTACGAAAACTATTCACCAAATCTTTATAAGTTACATTTATCTCTGCCTGACTTACTACTTCTTCCGCCATTTGCATTCACTAGATTAATACTTAATAGAAACGTCAGTAAAGTTTATTGAATATATAAAAAGAAACACAAAGGCACTTTTAAGCAAAACTAAATTACTACAACTATTACACTAATTTTTACTAAGGTACTAAATAGTACTTTTTAATAATTAGGATGGCAGATTTAAAAAAAATTTAATCTATTTAAGAATTTTTTAATGAAAAAAGTATATTTTATTTTTTAGCAATAATAAAAACACATGCAAAAAAATAGCCGAGTTGTCAACTAGATAAAGGCGAACACGAAAATAATATTTCTTTTGTATTATTTACCTTAAATCTGTGTACTATGCATAGTAACTACATACATGGTTAGATTCTTTGCTTACTAAAAGTAGATATTATTATCTACTTTTAGTATACAAATTAAGGAAATACTACTTTTAGTACATTGTAATAGTAATTACATTATGAAAGACTTTGTCTGATAAGCGGAGGCACGTCTTTCGGGTCCCGTTTATACAAACCATTTCAAACAATAATCGTCATAATTATTGCATTGCATTTCACCGCAGCTTGTAACTTACACATATTAGTAATTCGACAACGGGGAATCTAATGATGTCCACCTTGTTAATGACGTTTTATGACGTCGCTGTCAATGCTTAAAAATGTGTATACGTGGGTTATTCTTATGGATAAGTACGACAAGAAATACAAAAGTATCTAACTCAGAATGTCGCCTGCAGCGCCTGAGACTGCAGTCTGTGCCATGTGCGTATTAATGGTATCCATGTGTGTATTTAAGCTATCCATGTGTGTACCTAGAGTACCCACGTATGATTAGAGTACCGACGAATATTTAAAGTACCCATATATATATAGAGTACCCACGTATATTTATAGTACCCACGTATATTTATGGTACCTACGTGTTCATTTAGGGTACCAACACCAACGTGTTCATTTAAGGTATTCGTGTGTTCATTTAGGGTACCCACGTTTTCATTTAGGGTACCCACGAGTTCATTTAGGGTACCCACGAGTTCACTTAGGTTACCCATTCGTTTATTTAGGTAGGGTACCTACGTGTATTTAGGGCACCCACGTGTATTTAGGGCACCCTCATGTATTTAGGGCACCCACAAATATTGAAGGCGTTATAGCACCAACGTGTATTTTATAGTATTTACATTTATTTATACCACCAACGTGTGCAATAAGGGTACCCTACCCACGTATATTTATAACGTGTATTTCACATCCTCATTTAGTGCGACACGGTCTATTCCATTAAATCACGGCCTACCAGGGCGTACTTGTTAATTTATAGCACCAGGCCTTAAACAATGGTACTTACATATTAATTTGAAGTCGAGCTTACACTCGTGTTACTTTACAATACTAGAACGTTCAGTCGGGTAACCACGTGATCAATTTGGGTAGCATGTTCTACATTAGAGTTCCCAAGCGTTAATTCATTTGACGGCTAGGGCACTAAATTATGCATATGGTGATTTAAATAGTAATAATAACTGTCTTAAAGAAAACCACAATTTCAGATACTAAAAGCTGAATTATTGATTGCCTTACCCGAGTAACCACTGTACGTTCATAGAACGTTCTTTATAAGGACGCTTAAAGTTTTAAGACGTATCGCTAGACGTAATACGTACGATTTTGCACCGATTTCCCCGAGGACTTTTGTCGCGACATAACCACGTTCGCGGAACGTATGAAGTACGGGAGCAAAACGTTCGCCAAGTACCTTCCAGGTACCAATTACGAACGTTCGCAAAAATAAATTCCATGTGGGATTCGAAGCCAGGTACAACGGATACATAGAATTTAGTGCACAATTATACATGAATCCTGGAAATACAAACCGAACCTTTTACCACATGGCCAATTTGGCTTTAATGAAAGTGAAGTGAAGTAAAGCGTTCTATATTTCTCCACTACTATTTTCTTTCATCTTTTCATTTTAAAATGTGTTGATTGACAAAGTACTGCTTGTATTTGCAATAATTAAACCTGTTTTGTTAAACATTGCAATTATGCAAATACTGTTTATAGTAATTGTATACATTAATTGCGGTATATATTAATATATACTCATTCACTATAATGCAGCATATATTAACATATTTTTATTGAATTTAGTATATTTTAAAATATATCCTTTCACCATGAGGTATAAAATAAAATTTACTCATTCATTGAAATATATGTTAATATAATATATACTGATTTATTACGGTATTTAAATTAACGTATAGCTATTTTAGCTATTGTCATTGTATATACCTATATTAAATATACTAAAGTAATATTTTTTGTGGATTAATTGTAAAATTATTTCGTCAAATAACGAAGACAAAAAGTTTATTTTAGGGTACGAAATACGCACGTCCTTAAGACGATCTTTAATGTACGTTCGTAAAGAGACGGCTTAAGTACGTTCATTAGTGGGTCGCGTAAGATTAGAGAAATTTTATATCTAGCGTACTTCTTAGGAACGTACCCTATTAGTACTTCAGAGTGGGGGACCAATTTTAACCGAAGTCGTACCTTTCACGAACGTTCTAAATACGAAGATGGTTACTCGGGTAGTTAACCGTGACATTTAAACTGATTCTTTCTAAGGAGCGTTATAAATGTCAAGATAAACCAGGGCAATTCAGCTTTTAATACCTGAAACTGGTTTTTAGCGAGCCAGAGGCTCACTTATGGAACCGTGTTGTCTGTCCGTACGTACGTATGTGAACACCATAACTTTTGAAGGCATTGACCGATTTGGATAAAACCTCGGATTTGGACTTATCTCGATTTAGTTTGGAATCCTATTTAAAATGGGCGTGGCCACCCCACCCCTTTTGGAGATAACGCGCGCTCACTTTATAAGCAACAAGATATGAAAATGGGGTTTTGGGTACTAAAATATCTTACTCCGCTTTTAGTAGTTTGTTAGCGGGATAGTAAAATATATTTTACACCGCTTCCACTTTATATTGAATAAAACAGTCAAATAGGGTTTTTAGGTGTACAATATGGTTTTTGTGTGTGACCACTTTTGAGAAGCGGTATATACACTTTTTAGGTGTGTTTAATCATATGAAGCGGTAAGCTAGCTTTTTGGGTGTTCCCCATTTTATGAAGCGGTAAGCTAACTTTTTGGGTGTTTCCCACTTTATGAAGCAGTAAGCTAACTTTTTGGGTGTTTCCCACTTTATGCAGCGGTAAGCTAACTTTTTGGATGATATTGGAAGCATTCACTATTTATGACAACCATTTAATTTAGGCCCAGTTTCTGTAATGAGGTTAATTCCTTTTAACCCTCTGGCTCGCTTCATGTTACGGCTTGGTGATGTTTTTTTAAGTTAGTTACCATTTAAATTACCATTGGATAATTTACTGTTTCAACTTTCGAAATTGACGAATATAATATTATCGAACGGGTACCCTAAGTAAACACATGGGTACCCTAAATATACACATGGGTACCCTAAATACACACATGGGTGCCCTACATACGCACATGGGTACTCTAAATACACACATGGGTACCCTAAATACACCCATGGGTACCCTACATACACACATGGGTACCCTACATACACACATGGGTACCCTACATACACACATGGGTACCCTAAATACACACATGGGTACCCTAAATACACACATGGGTACCCTAAATACACACATGGGTACCCTAAATACACACATGGGTACCCTAAATACACACATGGGTACCCTAAATACACACATGGGTACCCTAAATACACACATGGGTACCCTAAATACACACATGGGTACCCTAAATACACACATGGGTACCCTAAATACACACATGGGTACCCTAAATACACACATGGGTACCCTAAATACACACATGGGTACCCTAAATACACACATGGGTACCCTAAATACACACATGGGTACCCTAAATACACACATGGGTACCCTAAATACACACATGGGTACCCTAAATACACACATGGGTACCCTAAATACACACATGGGTACCCTAAATACACACATGGGTACCCTAAATACACACATGGGTACCCTAAATACACACATGGGTACCCTAAATACACACATGGGTACCCTAAATACACACATGGGTACCCTTATTATACGTGGGTAGGGTACCCTAAATATACGTGGGTAGAGTACCTTAAATATACGAAGGTAGAGTATCATAAATATAATGTCTGGAGTACCCTAAATATGTGAGAGTTTGGTACCCTAAATGTACACGTTGATACCCTAAATGTACATGTTGGTAAACTAAATTCACACTTTGGTACCCTAAATGCACACGTTGGTACCCTGCATGCACACGTTAGTACCCTAAATGCACACGTGGGTACCCTAAATATCTGTGGGTACTTTAAATATATGTCGGTACTCTAATCATACGTGGGTACCCTAAGCTAACACTTGGGTACCCTACGATAACATTTGTATACCTTAAGTAATCAGGTGGGTTTGTGTGATTATATATATTGTTGAATATTCTATGTAAAATCCCGTTTTAATAGTTGACCCATCATTTTGGTTTCATAAATTAAGGTGGAATACTGCCAAATAGCTGACGTCGGCTAACAGGAGCGTCGGCGTCGGCTAATAGGAACGTCGGCGTCGGCTAATAGGAACGTCGGCGTCGGCTAATAAGAACGTCGGCGTCGGCTATTAGGGACGTCGGCGTCGGCTAACAGGAGCGTCGGCGTCGGCTAACAGGTACGTCGGCGTCGGCTAATAAGAGCGTCGGCGTCGGCTAACAGGAACAACCCGTTCAATTATTATACAATGCCAAGCGGAAAAATACAATAATTTATTACCTTATTGCTGTTGGTGAAAGAATGAACTTGGTAATTTGATGCCACTGATTAGTTTATAAAGCAGTTCCACGAATCTTTCATTTGCTGTCAGTCAAACGTCAACAAAATCCACGACAGATAACAAGAGCTTTGAAAACTTTTATTTTTACTTGTGAAAAGCACTTTAGCCATGAACAGCCTCGAGAGTTGATTTTCCCGCTCTAAGAAAAAGCTGTGTATACCCTCAGGAAGAGTCCTCCATGTGATTCCCCATAATTATACAGTGCGAACAAAAGTCTATAGGTACTCCCAAAGAAATAGTTACAATACATACAGTGCTGTGCCTTAGTCACGCACCAAAGTGAAATCACATTGGATTTTTCATTGGAAGACTTGAAATGCTCAGCCTTTATATTCTGGAATTTCATTCCTAAAGCGCGAAAATCACTTCTCGCACGTAAAAGTGTAGAAAGTTTTCAGAGCTCCACAGTTTTCGCATATTCCTTTGGGTTCGCTCACCACCGCTCAAGTTTTTACGTATCTTATACATTGTTGTCCGCCGGTTGGTCGGTTTTTGGATTTGGTTGACTTTTGACTGACCGCAAATGAAGGGTTAGTGGAACTGTCTTAAAAACTAATCAGTGGAATCTGGGTAACTTGCGGGTTATTGGATACAGTGAAAAATCGGCTAAGTTTTTCCGATTTCCACTATAAAATTTGGAAAATTTTTATTGGATATTTTTGTGTTTCACAACATTTGGAGTCGATTTAGAGGGGGTTTATTTTTTTCGTTTTTTGTGTCAGGAGGGGTACATTCCTCCCCACCCAAAAAATTTTAATTTCAACTTTCAAGTAAAAAAACTTACCTCAAGTCAAAGAGATCCTTACCCAGGTCACAGCAGGTCGCACCAGCGGAAGAACTTTGGTTATTCACCATCACCATCACACATGTTTATTGTGTAATCAATCAAGAACCAAATTCATCGTGATGTTTTTCACCGGGATTTGGATATCGAGTCTCCTTTCGAAGATGTGACCTGCGACCTGCTGTGACACTGTGACCTGGATAAGGATCTCATTTGACTTGAGGTAAGTTTTTTTACTTGAAAGTTGAAATTAAAATTTTTTGGGTGGGGAGGAATGTACCCCTCTTCACACAAAAAATGAAAAAAATAAACCCCCTCTAAATCGACTCCAAATGTTGTGAAACACAAAAATATTCAATAAAAATTTTCCAAATTTTATAGTGGAAATCGGAAAAACTTAGCCGATTTTTCACTGTATCCAATAACCCGCAAGTTACCGGAATCTGTTACCAAGTTCAGTTTTTCGCCAACAACAACAACCAGGTAACAATAATTGGTATTTTTCGTTTCACGAAATGTGTAGTCAACTAAAACTTTTTATACCCAAAATTTTGATCTAGTCGAATTAATTAATAGCAATATTCATTGAATATGCAACGTTTTTGTAAGTGTAAACGACAAATCAACTAACATCCAGTAATTTTTTGAAATTTTTCTAATCGCAGAACAAAAGGACCTAGCTAAGAGTGGTGTAGCTATGGATTTTGACCCCGGAAAACCAAATGATAATCAAGGAGGTTGAGAAAACTTGATAATAATTATAAAATATTAAATGTCTAATAAATTCAAGCAGAAAGTACTGATTTTTCCTGTAATTTTTAGCGAAAAGGAAAAGGATTCTTGTTAATAGTGGACGTAGAATAAAAATGAAAGATGGGGACACGGACAATAGGGATAAAAAGAGTGAAGATGCTGGAGAACCATTACCAAAGCGAATTTTACGTTCTGCTTCGAAGAAACTTCCCCTGGCTACTCTTCCAGCTGTAGAAGTTAAAAAACTGAAAGGTAAAGCGGCATCTACCTCTAGGAAATCAAATGCAACTGTGACTGCTTCTAAAGATAATGCTGTTAAGAAAAAGACCAAGACCACGGAGTCTGCTAAGCCAACGAGTTACAAAAGCAACGAATTCTCAGAGCATAAAAGCACTACGAAGTCTAAGAAGCCCGCGACATTGTCTAATCCCACTACCAAGACTGAGACTGTTACTGGCACCAATGCAATAATTTCTTCGGAAAACAATACACCTGTTGGGAAAGAATTTATTTTTCAAGAAGAGTTACCTAAAATAGAAGATCATTGTTCTTCAGTGGATACTACGACGAACAACTCAATGCAGGGAAGGAAAAATCCAATGCTTCTTGACCCTGTAAGTTTAAATTTTTTCCAACTATTTATAATAAGATGATGCGAAATACAACCTGTAATTGATTTTACTTTTCGAACACAAAATGTAGATCATCAGATGCATTTTCGGATTTCTGGCTACTAAGGACGTAAAACTTTTCCGTTTTGTTTGTCGTGAATGGGCTTCAGCTGGGAAACAAGAGCTCATAAATAGAGCACTGATCAGTTTCAGCACCGGTTATCGCAGTCGTCTTCCAATTGATTTTTATTCTTGTTTTCCGAACTCAGCGTCTCAGTTTAGTTCATTCTGGATTCGTGGTTCTTGGAAGATTGAGGAATTGTCAAAGTTTTTTGACGAGCAGCAGAAAAGTATTAAGGAACTAAAGTTCAGTATGGGCAATTTTTGTAATTTTGATATCAGTCCCTGGATATCAAAGTCACCAATGGTGAAAAGTGAAGTTAAATTCTTGACAAAGCTGGAAATTTATAGAGTTGACTGTGCCATTCCGTTAAGCCTGCTTAAGCATATAAAGGATCTTTCACTCTCATACTGTAGAGTCAATCTTGAAGCAGGAGTTCAGATACACCCTGTGAAACTCTTCATGCAAGCCATTGACTTTTATCAAGATTCAAGTTTGTCCAGTATCCAGATAAATGATATTGTCAACTTTAGTTCAGCAAAAGAAATTTTGGCCTCCAGATACGAGCATTGGGAGAATACAGAAATTATAATTTTTTGATTTTAGCGGAAATTGCAGACTGGAAAGCCTAACTTTGCTAAACGTTAGGACAGTTAACTGGGGGACATCCAAATGGGATATTCAGCAAATGAGATTGGTTGGCGTGCAGTTCCGCGACTCGCGGATGACCATTATCTAGAGAACTTTACTTGTCTTCTCCCGACATTGACGAGTATTGCTATTTTCATTTATATGATTTACCTCGGCGGTCAATTGAAAAGCTGGGAATTGGTGAAGGCGTGAATATAGTGTGCAGCGAACCGACAAAGTTGAAGAAATTGAAATATCTTAGCGTCGAGTTCAACACGGATACTGATTTTTCATTCTTCGCCCATTTCAAGAAGTTTCGTCAACTCACTCACTTAAAATTTTCTTGGTCTGGGTGGTTTATGCCGGAAATTGAATTGTCTGTGATTCCAAAAGCAGTGAAAACACTCACATTGGACCATTGTTCAAGGGTCCAAGTTTCCAGTTCTTGTAGTTTCGCGAATCTAAATAAAATAGTCTTCCTTGACGCTGAAATCAACTTCTGGGATTTTTGTAGAGCTAAAATTAAGGTGAATGATATTATTATAATTTGTTATATAAACAAGCATACAAATGCTGCACGTATTGCAACCTTTTTGGGCTATCAAAAGCGTTACAGTATTTGCAAGCGGTCATATATCGGTAAATTCAGATGGAACGAGGAGAAACTTGAAGACAGTGTTTTGAATGAACACGTTGATGTCAAATCAGCGTTTTATGTGTTTGAAAATGGGGAAAAGGGACGGGCCCTTGACGAAAAATCTTTCTATCAACTTGCTGACATACCCAAACATATTAAGAAATAAGACTTTTGATGGTAATGAAGTGTCAATTAGCATTAATAATATGTCAACGTTAACATTTGATATAAATGTTAACTAGAATAAAATACATATATTGTTTTATCTACTTGAGGACATATGGGACATATTATAATGTGAACTATTATAACTTATTTGTCTATTTCTAATAGATTTGGGTACAATGAATGTAAATGTTAACTAGAATAAAATCCTGAACATTGTAATAAAAACATCAATTTTCTGACGAGAGTGACTGTCATTAAAATATTCGTCTTTAATTTAATATCATAGTCGATTGATATCATTCAAAAATAGAAATCCAGCAATAAATCTTAGAAGAAGTCACCAAACAGTTGTATGAGAGGAAGAACATTTAAAGTCCATGTAAAGAAAAGAAATTCGGCAGTAGAATAAAGCTTTATAAAAATTTTAAATATATTTTGTATTTTAAGATTTTCAAAAAAACATTTTGTAGGTTGAGAAAATTTTGAATGCGCTCTATAGAAGTAGCGTCACTAAATATAGCTGAAAAAGCATAATTTATTGCATTTCGTGCGAAAAAATCATATTTAGTAAATATCATCTAATTTTTTTTTCGACATTTCCGCAATATTTATTGTTTCATCACATATAGCTTAAATTAGCCAAATTTCTCGCGAGAGGAACTTTAGCAATATTACTTAGTGTGCCCCCCTTTGATCAAATTCCTGGATGCGCCCTTGCCGAAGGTCACGAGGCCTCTGACTCTAGGGAAGCATTTTCTGTAGCATACTCTCTCATAGTCAACAAGCGATGTTTTGGAGAACGAGAGGAAACAGCTCAGCTATTATACTAGCTTGTAAAACAAAATTATCTATTGCTAAAAGCAGTCAAAAAGTTTAATGAGCATCACGTAATACTTTTGTAAATGAATTCATTTTTGTATCTAAGAAAATCCTTGCTATTAATTTGCGACTTACAATTAGTGTACTTATGAAATGAATTTACATCTTATGTATGAATATAATCGCAATACGTGTATGTTGTATTGAATAAATGACATTCATATTCAATAAAATCGAGACTTTCAAAAATAATTTTTGAAAGTACAATCAGTTTGAGGTCCAACAATTCTGAGATTCATTGGTTCATCAATTGAGAATGAAATTGAAGGACCGTTTTTATTCATCTTATATAAATATTTAAATTACAATAGAAATCAAAATATATTTGCAAGTTATGTAGATCTAAAGTACTTTTATTTCAATCGTTTGAATTCGTAATTTTTAAAATTCGTTCAAATATCCCTGTTATGGCTTTATGGCTTTTTTAATCTTTCAAAATAATGATTTCTTTTATGGATTATGCCCTGTATGTTTTCATTCTGTCGCCGTGACCGTGACGCTTGTATTGTATTGTCTTCCAAAATATAGCGCGAAAAACTATATTATTATATGTAAATTTCGTTAAATGCACTTGTGCCGTAAATAAATTGATTGTGGACCATATTTTGAGTGAACGGTGATTGGGGTGGACGCCTCTATTTAAAATTCTACTTTTCTACTATTACATTGCATAGCGGAGTCAGTAGCGTTTGTAGGGTCAGCGCATGTGTAACTTAGAGAGTTGTCTGGGAGTACATTTCTGTGCCTTTCTTATAAATTTTGTAATGTGTCAAGGCATTTGAAATTAGGAGGGCTACTTTGGGCGCCCATTTTGGTTTCCCTTCTAGTACTATCTGAATATAAGTGTATGTTCCTGAGGTGTGTGGGTAAAATACAGATTTTTCGATGCTTATACTCTTGCACTGCAGCGTTGTTAAGAAAAAAAGGTCTAATTTTTTTACTTTCCCTGATTTGCAGTAGAAATCGAAAGATGACAATGCAATAGACGCCGAAAAACTAAATTTATCGACCTATCTCAAAAGCATACCAGAACTTAAATTACATATTTGGATTCTTTGCTTAGACGAAAGGGGTATCATTTCGCGAAAAGCCGTACACCTTGTTGATTGACCCTTTCACCATTTGCCCATTCACAGCCTCGTGCCCAATTTGGCCAGGCAACTCTTGCGTAGAATATTCCCTCGCTTTCGTTCACTCTCACATTTTAGCGTATCGTATGTGTTGTTTGTTGGTTCTTTGTGTGGATTTGGTTGGCTTTTGACTATCGACTTTGACTGACCACAAAAGAAGGATTCCAAGTCGTGAAGTTTCAAATCAAAGGTGTCTTATAAACTAACCAGCCAGTGCAACCAGTTACCAAGTTCATTCTTTCGTCAACAACAACCAGGTAATAAATTATTCATATTTTTCCTTTTCACATTTTTGTTTGTTGAACTAAAAATTTCGATACGCAAAATTTCGATCGATCTATAGAGTCACTCGTCCTAACTCGGCAACCCCATACCGCTCTTTTAATGAATGTGCAACGTGTTCTCTAGTGGAATTAGAGCCAATTAAATTATACAGCAAAATAGAAGTTTTAGTAATTATTTGGTATGTTTCCCTTTGTACAGAACAAAAGGACGCATTTAAAAGTAGTGGTCTGGTGATATGGATCTTGTACCTGGAAAGCCAGATGGTAATCATAATCAATGAGTTTGAAAAAAAATGATAAATATAAAATATAAAATATCTTATATATAGTACTAGCAGAACAGAGTTAATTTTGCTTTAATTTTTAGCGAAAAGGGAAAGGGTCTCCGTTAAGAATGGATGTGGAACAAAAGCGGAAAATGGGGAAACAGACAAGAGGGGTAGGAAAACTGAAGATGCTGGAGAACCATTACCAAAGCGAATTCTTCGTTCTGCTTCAAAAAAACTTTTTTTGACTGCACTTCCAGCTGTAGTAGAAGTTGAAAAAGCGAAAGGTAAAGCGGTATCTACTTCAAGGAAGCCAAATACAACTGTGACTGATGTAAAATATAGAAGACATTTGGATCTCGATCCTAGAAAACCAGATTGTAACCAGAAAGTTTTAAAAAACTTGATGATTAATGATTATAAAATATAATATAAATGCTAGCAAATTGAAGGAAATGATTTTGTTGTCAATTATAGCAAAGCAAGAAAGTGCCCCTGTTAAGAATGAATTTGGAACAAAAGTGGAAGATATAGATACAAGGAAGAGGGGTAAAAGTACTGAAGAAGCTGGAGAACCATTTCCAAAGCGAATTCTTCGTTCTGCTTCAAAGAAATTTCCCCTGACTGGTTTTTCAGCTGCAGGAGAAGTTAAAAAACCGAAAGGTAAAGCCGTATCTACCTCAAGGAAATCAAATACAACTGTGACTGTGATTAAAGATAATCCTGCTGTTAAGAAAAAGGCCACATCTACGGAGACTGCTAAACCAACTAGTTCCAAAATCAAAGAATTCTCAGAGCATAAAAACACTAAGAATAAGGGGAAGAAACCCCCGGCATTGCCTATTCTATCTGCCCAGACTGTTCCCGGAACCAACGCAATTCTTCCTTCGAAAAACAATACACCTGCTGAGAAACCTGAGAAAGAATTTATTTCTCAGGAAGAGTTACCTAAAATTGGAGACCATTGTTCCTCACTGGACACTACGACAAATGAATCAATGCAGGGGAGAAAAAATCCAATGTTGCTTAGTCCTGTAAGTATTTTCCTGTGTTTTTTCAATATCTTTTTCACAAGATGTTGCTAAATACAACCCGTAATTGAATTTATTGTTTTAACACAAAATGTAGATCATCAGATGTATTTTCGGATTTCTGGATTTTGAAGATGTAAAAAGTTTCCGTTTTGTTTCTCGTGAATGGGGTTCAGCTGGAAAACATGCGCTGACAAGGCGGGCATTGATCCGTTTCAGTAACGATAGTTCCGGTAGTCTTCCAAATGAATTTTACGCTTGTTTTCTGAACTCAGCAGCTTGCTTTGGTTCATTCGAGTTTCATGGACAGCATGGAGGTCCCTGGAACATTGGAGATTTGTCAAAGTTTTTTGACAACCAGCAAAAAGGCATTAAAAAACTAGCGTTTTGTTTTGGCAAATTTATTAAGGACAAAACAATCGTTAAAAATTTTGACATCAGTCCCTGGATATCAAAATCACCAACAATGGTGAAAAGTGATGTCAAATACTTGACAAAGTTGTCAATTTATGAAGTAGACTGCGCCATTTCCTTAAGCCTGCTTAAACATATAAAGGATCTTTCACTCTCACACTGCAGAATCAAATTTGAAGCAGGAGTTAAGATACACCCTGTCAAGCTCTACTTGCACTGCATTGACTTTTATCAAGATGAAACTTTGTCCACTGTCCAAATAAATGACATTGTCAATTTTAGTTCTGCAAAAGAAATATGTCTAGACGGATCTTTTACTGGAACCGAGCCAACAGAATTTGAAATTGATTTAAGCGGAAATTGCCGTCTGGAAAACCTGATTTTAATCTACGTTGAGGTAGTTAACTGGGAGACATCAAAATGGGATATTCGGTACATGCGATCGAATGATGTAGAGTTCACCGCAACACAGATGACCATTAATGAACTTTATTTGTCTCCTGATGGTGGTGGAGATTTTGATTTGTTTGATTTTCCTCAGTCAATTGAAAAGCTGGCAATTGGTGAATCAGAGAATGTGAAAATAACGTGTAGTGAACCGACTGCGTTGGAAAACTTGAAATATTTTAGTGTCGGAGTAAATACTAAAGCTGATTATTTATTCCTCGCTCATTTCATGAACTGCCCTCAACTGATGCACTTAAAATTCTTTTTGGATTTTGGAAGAGACATTCCCGAAATTAGATTAACTTGTATTCCTAAAGCCGTGAAAACGCTCACATTGGACCGTTGTACAATCGATTGGCTCTTCGGTTCCTATTGTTACGGGAATATAGAGAAAATAGTTTTCTGTGACACTGAAATAAATTTCGAACGAATTTCTAAGGCTAAAATTATTATCAGTGACGTAATTTTCATCTGCAATGATTCTGAACAAGAAGTGCCTAAAAGTATTGTCAACTTTTTTAATCATCCAAACCCATGGAGTCTTTGCAAACGATTTTATATTGGGAAACTAAAAGGGGAAGAGATGAAACTTGAAGACAGTGTTTTGAATGAACACGTTGACACCAAATCAGCATTTTATGTCTTTGAAAATGGGGAAAAGGGACGGGCCCTTGACGAAAAATCTTTCTATCAACTTGCTGACATACCGAAACACATTTTTAGGAAATATTGCGACTGAACCTTTTACGCTAATATAATACCAAAACAAATGATATAAATGCAAACTGGAATAAAATTTTAAATACTCCAATAAAAACATCAATATTCTGTTACAAGTGGCAGTAAAGAAAATATGCGTCAATGCGTCTTTAATTTAAATCATAGTCGATTAATATTCAAAAATGAAGTTTTAATATTATTTTATTAGAAGTCTGCATTTTGGTGCATATCTGAAGACAAAATTAACATAATTCGCCTAAAGAACCTTTTCTTGACTTTTGCCTGTTTCTATCTGTCAAGCTTTTTAAACATTATTATTAAATATTATTATTTTTAATAATTATTAAATAACTATTAATTAAGCAGTATTTCGCCGTTTTCTAGCTAATAACAATTGAGACTGATTATAGACACATCGCAAATCGTGGTCAAAATTGTGGCCAAAATTTGTGGTCAAAAAATTTTTGTGCCCATTCTTATAAATTTTGTAATTTGTCCAGGTAATTGAAACTAAGAGGGTTACCCTTGGGTGCCCATTTTGTTTTCTCTGCTAGTGCTGTCTGACTATATGTACATGTTCCTGAGATGCGTGGATAAAATAAACAGATTTTTCGGCACTTCTACACCTGCGCTGCAGCGTTCTTAATTAGTGGCTTCTCCAGGTTCTATACTTTGTCCAGAATGAGATATCATTTTGGGACACTCAGTGCACTTTGTTGATTCACCAATTCACTATTGACCCATTTACATCATCATGCCCAATTTGCCCAGGCAACTCTTGCCTAGAGTATCATATTTCCTCAAGGTTGCAAACCCTCACCATTTCTGCGTATCTTATAAATGTTGTTTGTTGGTTGGTCGGTTCGTGGATACAAATGAAAAATTCCAAATAAGAACAAAGACGCAAATCAAAGGTGTCTTAAAAACTAACCAGTGCAATCGTTACGAAGTACATTCATTGATTCATTCACCAACAACAACCAGGTAATAAATTATTCATATTCTTCCTTTTCACATTTGTTTGTTGAACTAAAAATTTCGATACCCAAAATTTTGACAGATCTTTAGAGTCACTCGTCCTAACTCGACAACCAAAAAAATACTCTCTTTTAATGAATGTGCAACCTATGTTCTCTAGTGTAATTATAGCCAATTAAATTATACAACAAAACAGAAGTTTTACTATTTGGTATTTTTCCATTTGCACAGAACAAAAGGACGCAGCTAAAAGTAGTGGTGATATGGATCTTGAACCAGGAAAACCAGATGGGAAACCGAAAAGGGAAAGGATCTCCATTAAGAATGGATGTGGAACAATGGGGAGACACAAAACACAAAAAACCCAATGCTTCTTAGTCCTGTAAGTATTTTCCTGTATTTTTTCAATATCTGTTTCACAAGATGTGGCTAAATACAACCTGTAATCGAATTTATTGTTTGAACACAAAATGTAGATCATCAAGTGCATTTCCGGATTTCTGGACATTAAAGATGTAAAAAGTTGCCGTTTGGTTTCTCGTGAATGGAGTTCAGCTGGGAAACATGAACTCATAAACCGGGCATTGATTCGTTTCAAGAAAGGCACTCCCCATTGTCCCGATCGTCTTCCAAATGAATTTTTCTCTTGCTTTCTGAACTTAGCACCTCGGTTTAGTTCATTCGAGTTCGGTGGACGTTTCTGGACGATTGAAGAATTGTCAAAGTTTTTTGACGACCAGCAAAAACACATTAAGGAACTAAAGCTCAGTTTTTGCACATTTATTAAGGACAAAACCCTTGTGAAAAATTTTGATATCAGTCCCTGGATATCAAAATCACCAATAGTGAAAAGCGATGCTAAACTCTTGACAAGGTTATCAATTTATAAAGTGGACTGTGCCATTCCGTTAAGTCTGCTCAAACATATAAAGGATCTATCACTCGCAGACTGTAGAGTCAATCTTGAAGCAGGAGTTAAGATTAGGCTGACCAGATTTTCTTGTGCCTCACCCAACAAAAAGAGGGGGCGGAGTTTACTCTAATGGGGGCGGGGCGGTAGGGTCCTACATTAAAAACATAGGTGGGAATTTTTGAAATATTAAAATTTTCAAAAAAAACGTTAAAATCTTACAGAGGCTCTCTTAGAAAACGCGGGGCCCTAGGCAATACATGGTTAAAGTGGGGTTCGGCCCGCAAGGGCCGAAAAAATTTTCAGTTTTGGTGCCAAAATGATATAGAAATGTGATGAATTTTGGAAAACAGGGAATTCGGCCCGCAAGGGCCGAAAAATTTTTCAGTTTTGGTGCCAAAATGATGTAGAAATGTGATGAATTTAGGAAAGCGGGCCGAAAAATTTTCAGGTTTTTGTGCTAAAAATATGCAGAAGTGTGAAGAATTTTTGTCGTTTTCGGCTGCCGCTGTCTTTTTCTCTATCACACCAAGTGGTAACCTTTTTTCTATAAATGGAAATTCTTTTTGCAAAACAGAAGTAAGTTGACATGCTCTTTTGGACATTTTAAAATTTAGGGAGAAGTCTGAAAATATAACAGATGAACACAGTAAATGTAAATAGGAAGCACACAGTGGAATAGAAAATGAACTTAGCTTTTAACTAGACACTGAGGATACTGACAGACTGCATTAAAAACTGAACAGTTGAGGATGTGGAATAACGGAAAGCTTAATATATTTTAATAAATGCTATCGGAAGCAAAACGGTGCATTTACATTGCATGAGAATGAAAATGATGAGAGAAGGGAAACATCATTTACAAAGAAAGGTACTCTGGTAATTCTATTATATCTTTTTGTCGGTAGATTGCACTTTAGTTGGTTTTTAACATAGTCGGCAGGCCGATAAAAATTATTCTCAGTAGAATTACCTACATATCACAAGTAACAAATTTTTAGTGTTCTTTGCAAAAGGGGGACAAGGGGGATATTTCATTCGAAAGGGGGACAAAAGGGGGACGCGGGGGACAGCGGGGGACAGAGGGTCCAAAAGGGGGACAATCCCCCGTAAAGGGGGACGTCTGGTCAGCCTAGTTAAGATACACCCTGTCAAACTTGCTTTGCAATACATTGACTTTTATCAAGATGGAACTTTGTCCAGAATCCAAATAAACGATATTGTCAATTTTAGCTCTGTAAAAGAAATATATTTGGACAGCCAATTTCGTGGAGCCCGAAGAACAGGATTTACAATTGATTTAAGCGGAAATTGCAGACTGGACTGCCTGATTTTAATACACGCTGAGACACTGAACTGGGAAACATCAAAATGGGATATTCGGTACATGCAAATGAATAATGAGTTCCTCGCAACGCAGATGAACATTAGAGAACTTTATTCATCTTCTGCCTGCAAATTAGATTTATTTGCTTTGCCTCCGTCAATTGAAAAACTGGGAATTAAAGCATTTTTTGAGGTAACATGTAGCGAACCGACTACTTTGGAGAACTTGAAATATCTTAGCATCGACATCTATTGCGAAAATTATTTTTTAAGCCTTGTTCATTTCATGAACTGTCCCCAACTGTCCCACTTAAAATTTCGTGGATTTGAAGGACATATTATGGAAATGTCATTGCCTGTGATTCCTAAAGCCGTGAAAACCCTCACATTCGACCGTTGTGCAATTGATTGGGATTACGATGCTACGAATGTAAAGAAAATAGTTTTCCTTTACGTTGGAATCGATTTCGAAAAAATTTGGAAGGCTAGAATTAGTGTGGATGATATTATTATGATCTGTGACGAATACAGTGAGCTTGCAAATGTTCAAATTGTTGTGAACTTTATGGAATATCAAAAGCGCTTCGGCTTTTGCAAGCGATTTTATATTGGGAAGTTAAATTGGGACAATATAACATTCGAGGACACTATTTTGAATGAACACGTTGATGGCAAATCAGCATTTTATGTGTTTGAAAATGGGGAAAAGGGACAGAGCCTTGATGAAATATCTTTCTATCAACTTGCTCACTTACCGAAACATATTAATGTCAAAAATTATGATTTTTAATGATATAGATGTATCGCTGCAGTATATGGGTATAAATGTTAACTAGAATAAAATACTAAATATTGCAATAAATACATCAATTCTCTAACAAACGACAGTCATCAAAATATGTTCAATTTAAGATAATAGTTTATTATATCATTAAAAAATTAAGAAACCAGCAATATTTAAATCGTCTGGTCTTAGAAATCTGAGTTTTAGTGCATCTGAAAGCAAAATTGTCATAATTCGCCAAAAAAACCTATTGCTCTATTGGCAATCATGCTTGATCGGGTATTCAATTTTGTAGCATCGAAAGCCTCCAAGTTTTGTTTTTGTACAAAATATAATATTTTAATGGTATTGACTTTGGGAGTACGTTTTTGGTTTATTTCAGGTTTATTTAAATTGAAGGATGCCAGCACAGAGTTGACAGTGAAATTTTAAAATTGCGGGGACGAAATCTCTTAACACTGGAGTAGAATTAGAAATTCCCTCTTGCCCGATTTTTCCAGAGCCGATGTACAACTTGAAGCGATTTTCCCATATCAGTGCACAAAACTTTATTAAATTAAAATTTAAAAAACTAAAACCGTCCATCTTATGTCTTTATTTTGTAGATATAAGCATTTTTATTCTTTATTTTCTTATCAGCGTATTTCAAGTTGAGTCGTAATTATAAAATATTACCATTATTACCCATGAAATTTTATTTCAACGAAAATGAAATTGTTCTCAAAGATAAATACACTCAATTTTTCCGAAAAAAAGTTATCATAGATGTAAAATGCTTTGAATATTTTGAAGCTCAAATGACTGCAAAAGCCCAGTCCATTAATGTAAAACATTAATGTATGTATACATAAAAATACTTTTTAACTAAATGTTAGTTTGTAAAGCAGAGTATCCATTATTAGGAGCAGTCAATACGTATTACATATAATGAGTATTACCTAATATTTTTGTAAGTGAATTAATTTTTCTAAGAAAATCCTTGCTATTAATGTGCAACTTAATTACAATTAGTGTACTTATGACGTGAATTTACACTTTATATATGAATATCATCGCAATAATATGTGTTTGTATGAATTGAATACATATCACTGGTATTCAATAAAATCGAGGCCGTATTAAAAATAGTTTTCGAAAATAGAATCAATACGTTGTCAAATAATTAAGAGAAGGAATTGTTAACATTTATATCAATTGCACCGATATATTTAATTCCCATTAAATTAAAGGTAAATTCATGCCCGTTTCAAAACAATATGTTTGGGTATGTCAGCAAGTTGATAGAAAGATTTTTCGTCAAGGGCCCGTCCCTTTTCCCCTTTTCAAACACATAAAATGCTGATTTGGTGTCAAAGTTTTCATTCAAAACACTGTCTTTAAGATTTATCCACTTACATTTTAACTTGGCACTATAAAATCGTTTGCAAAGACTCCATGGGTTTTGATAATTAAAAAAGTTGATAACACTTCTGGGACCTCTTGCTTGAAAATCGTCACAGATGATGTTTTTGTTGGGCTTATTCAGTCTTGCAGTTAATGGACATACAACACTTTAAAATAACTTTGTACCAAAAGTGTATTGCATATTTTTGCCAAATAACAAAATGATTGTATAGC
>JABJWA020000021.1:46289-69289 GCA_020352615.2 Yoshiicerus persimilis
AATCCCAGAAGATATGAAGTTTTGCAGTATTGTTTCTCAGCTCCTCCATAGTAAGTACTTTTCAAGCGATTTATGCTTATTTTTTATAATTATAATTGCTGTAAGGAAAATATTCGTGTTATGAAAAATATATTTATTCTAATATATCTATTCTTATTGTTTTTAGCCTTCCAGACAAATACTTGGAAAATTTCACACGTCCCGAAATTGTGGAAGACACTTACACAGTTCTGAGCGAATGCGAGAGTCATATGGAAAAATTAGAATCAACTCCAAAGGACGGACGTTGCAATGAGGGCTTTCATTATAGTTTTGTCAAAACTCGGTGTGAAGTGATTTGTCATACGAGATATATGAATGCAGAAAAAGAGTCAGGCTGTCCTGAGATACCACAACCGGAAGTATTGGAATTGACTAAATTTGCGAATTGTAAGTGGAAATTAGACTTTTCCCCGTCAAAAACGCCGGACAGATTGTGGGCACATTATTTTAATGAAAGGAAAGCTTCAGATGTCCAAGAAAAATTACGGAAGCCAGACACTTTGCAATTTCTGGATAAAACTACTGTGGACGATAGCGAAGGATACTTCATTTTCCCATATTTTATAATAGTTCGAGACCAATGTGAAGAGGGCTACAATGAAAGCTTTTATAGATTAATTCTGGATGGTGGATACCCTTTAGTGTCTTTGGAGTACAATTCAATCAATAATAGGGAAAAAATTACCACAACTATGAAGATCAAGTTTCGTACAGCACTGATAAATGTAAACGAAAGTTTCAATTCTGATGATATCTTGCCTAAAAAGAGTAACAGCAGCAGATGCCACAAAAATTTTTGTTACCCAGCGTTTGCAGCTCCATTAGTAATTCTACATGCTCCTATTTTCGACGTTGTGGTGTCGGCTGATGATGTCTTTGAAGAATTGTCAACAACACTTCACGTTTCCTCTTTTCACTCGAGAATCATTGCAGGACAGGGACAACTACAAATTGCTAATCAGGAAGTGCTAACCAGTCCACATGATTTCTTTCCAAGTTACAGAATACCCCCGAGAGGCGATCCAATTATAAATGTCTATGACATTTGCTACAGAAGCGAAAAGTGTTCCCTAATCTGGCTTTATGATGAAGAATTTGCCCCGTTAACTTCTGAAGATTTGATTAGTCCTCAGTATACATTCGGGAACGCCCCTGTTGTTGTGTTTGCTGGGTTCTACCGACCTAATCTTTTGATTCTTGGTGATCCAGACATGTCCCAGTTTACTTTATTTGAATGGATGATTGAGGACTACACGCAAAACAACACTGTATTTGAAAATGAAATCGGAAAGTGCATTTTTGCTCAGAGAGCCGACAAGAAAAATGTGGTGAATATTTCACACAATCTATATTGTTATATTCATATAGGTAATTCATACACGAGTCCTATTATTGATTAAGCAATAAAACAAGGGTTGCTGACTCACTTGTTGAACTCTGACGCACATCCCTCTCCAAATACAAACACCAGTGTAAGTATACTCTGTAATGTAAAAGTGTCTGTCAAGAGTTGAATCAAAGCATGACTTTGATTCGACTCAGATTGACACTGCTGAGAAAAGTCAGATATTTCGGTAAAATATAAATACCAGGTATCTTGCATTTTCTCCTCAGTTGTCTGTCTCTGGAGTTTTGGTTAGAAACTTCGTTCTGTAGATGCTTCTAACAAATAAACTCTCATAACACTAGACCTGCCCGTCTATTTATTTACATCCTCATGCGAAGCGAGTAACCCCTTCCCTGTACTCAGAGTACAGAAGGTGGCATTATTATTAGGCAGGAGCATTGCATAGTCTAAATAATATTATCCACATATGGTGGAGATTTAGCAGGTACGAATCCCTTTTATTATTCTTCGAATTTGGTTGGGTCCCTCATACGGACAAACCCACTGTTTTTTTAAAAAAAATTTATTCCACAACAATGTGCATACAAATAGAAACAAAAACTTTTATAATTATAGTTTTAACAATGCTAGCCTCATTTTCAATTGCATATTACTTTTCCAACGCAACATCAATAGTAGAAACATTGTACAAAAAACTTTTTGGTTCACCAATTAAAAATATTCAGCTAAAACCCATTGACTGAATTCATATTTCTAAATTAAACTTCAAAGGTAGACACTCTCAGGGATAATATCACGTAGTTTCGAATAGGAATTGTTAACTTCAGTAGTATATTCTCACGAAAGAATAAAAATAGAAATACACGAAAGGAGTAAAATAGAAATACACTACAGGAGTTCAGAGGAGAGAAATGGACCAGAAAACTCACTTCTGAAACGAGAAAGAGTATTACTTTACCACTTATAAGGCCGGCATAGTGAAGGGAAACAGAAAAGAAAAGAAGAGAATTTCTGTTATCCACATAAATCAACTTCTACTGAAAGAAATTGACAAAACTCGAGTTGGAATGGAATTGTTTTGCCGTAGTGCATTCAATAGTCCTAGCAAGTAAACAAAATATTATGTAAGAAGAGTTGAGATAATCCTAAAGGAAAAAGATTCAGCAACAAAGTGAAAGGAAAAGTAAGTACTATTAAGTAGAATTAAGAAAAACCTGATTTCGTATTTCCGCTTATTTGTCAATTACAATAGAAATAAATACTTATAAATAAATACTAAACATGAGTTCCGATGACGAGTACGAGGAATCCTTAGCGGAGCAACCAGAAATTATCCCTGATCCTTTAGATGCAATAAGCACCCCAATTTCCCGTTCATTTAAATTAAAAAATCCCATTTACATTCCTACTAACCTGTTCGGCCACAACATTGGAGTAGATCATCAATCCACAGGGGTTAATAGAGAAAATGTCTTCCCAACAACATCAACAGGCACATCGCCAAAAAATCAAACCACGGCAACAGGAGCTAATGATGTGGGATACGGAACAATGAAACCAGCAAGATCAGTAATTCACCCTCCTAAATATTCAGGAACAAATGAAGTCGACGCTGATGATTTCATTACAGCATTCAATAGTGCCAGCGATGGCAATGGATGGAATGAAGGCTTAAAAATGAAACAATTTCCAGCCTACTTATTAGGCGAAGCATTAAATTGGTACAATTGTTTCAAAGCAGAACAACTCCGATTATCAGGAAGCGGAGGAGGATGTACATGGCAAGAATTAATAGAAGAATTTCTTCGAATATTTAGTGAGACTAAAAACTGTCCAATAGCGATAGAAAACAAGATTAGGGGAATGAAACAAAAAGAACACGAAAGTTGTTCTAAATACATGATGAAAATAGAGAGGTTAAATAACAAACTTAACCCTATGATGAGAGACGAGGAAAGAATTGTAAATATTTGCAGGGGCCTAACAAAGCCAAACATGCAATCACTGAAAATGGTGCAACCAAAATCCATAGGACAATTAAGAAAACTTTTCCTCAGCATTGACGAAGTAGATGTTCTTTACGAAACTACCAACTCTGGAGAAAGAGATGCTTTTACACTTTTAGGAATGGATGACAAACCCAAGAAAGTAACATTCAATGAAAACATTAAACATCAGGAAGACAGGAACAAAAATAACTTTGACTTCACAATATTGGCAAACAGATTGGCAAGCATTGATAACCAATTGAAGTCAAGAAAACGGCAGCAACATGATAATAGACCAATTCAAAATAGATTTCAAAAACGAGATGAAAAATGGCCACAAGATATTCCAATGAATAGGAGACAACTAAATACACCAAGGAAAGAACCACCTAAAAGGTTATGTTATTATTGCCAAAGTCCTTTACATATAATTAGGAATTGTCCACACAGTTTGCAAAATCCTTTAAACCGCAACAGCCCATTTCCCAGGAGGCGCGGAATGGAAGCTCCAATGTTAATGCCTCCTCCACAGCAACCACCACAGCAGCAGCAACAGCAACGTCGCTAGCTCCACTAGTCTACCACATCAAGTCCACTCCTGAGAAATTAATTCGCGTACCATGTAAAATAAACACTATAGAAACAACCATATTATTTGACACCGGCTCTTACATTAATTTAGTTAACAGAAATCTCACAATTCCCCAAAAGACTAAAAAGTCGACACAGCCTATACAAATCACAGGGATTCATCCTACACCACTTGACACTGACATAGAGTCAGAATTGTCAATAGATATAGGACCTATGAAGTTTGAGATGACTGCCTATGTACTGAATGAATTAACCATACCATGCATTATGGGAAATTTCACTATGAGAGAGAGAAAATTGCATATCGACTTCCAAGCGAACAAACTCATATTCCCAGGCAATTATACTATACCTATACCAATACCAATATTATATAATATGCAAACAGAAAAAGTACAATCAATGATGCTTATCGGAAGGGAAATCAATAGAAAACTTTTACCCCGGTATGCTGAAGTGGAAAATGACACAAATCACTCAGCGGAACGTGCTCAACACGTGAACATATTACGACCTGTACTTCCGATTGTGCAGACACATACAATCATGACAGTGGGGAGCATTTACAGAGTACCAGAACAAACTTTTATTACTGGGGAATGTTATACAACCCAGGAAAGCTCCATAACCACGAATTTAGAACTCACTATATCCTTCTTCTTTTCATATAACATCAGACCCGGTTACTATTTATTCCTACAGGATAATACACTCAAGAATAAATATGGATTAATACTTACCTATATCCAAGTACATAGTGACGGAGGTACACTATGGGCTTATAGTGAGACAACAAAAGATTGTATTATTCCGAAACATTTACGTTTAGGAAGATTGATAAGAGTAGAGGACCCTACGGATATGAAAATATCAGAAGAGAAAAATTATACGGAAACACAACCGTGTGCGGTCATTACTGAAGAGGAAATAGTAGCTTCGATTAACACAGCTCTTACCCTAAACGAAAAGGAGCAAGTAACTTTAATATTAAGAGAATACGGAGACATATTCTATGAAAAGGGAACCCCTCTTCAAGCCTCTAAATTGACTTGCGATACAATCAGACTAAAACCTTTCGCCCAAGCAAGAAGATGTTTACCCTATAAAACCTCAGAAATAGAAAGAATAGAAATCCAAAAGCATATCGATGAGTTACTACAACAAGGCGTTATAAAGAAATCTAGTTCTCCATACGCATACCCAGTCGTATTAGTAAAAGAAGGCCATCGCACAGGAGACAATTGTGCAACTGGGAATGTTAAGACATCTCGCTTGGTATGTGACTTGCGATTATTAAATGAGGTTTCCCAACCAGATATATTTCCTATAACATCACAGGAGGTTATGTTCCATTCACTCCGTGACGCGATCTATAAAACAGCTTTAGACTTTGCCAAAGCATATTATCAAATAAATTTGGATGAAAAAACTCAGCAATTAGTCTCAATTATCACAGAAAACGGAAGCTACAGCTTTTGTAGGCTCCCCTTCGGATTACAAAGTGCACCATCTCAGTATCAACGATTGCTTATAAATACTTTTGGAGAAAGAGTTAATAAATTCGTACAAATTTACTTGGATGACATAATTATTTATAGCAAAACTTTTGAAGATCACATTGCTCACCTTAAGGATGTTTTTCAATTGCTACGGGAAACGAAGTTAACTCTAAACCCAAAGAAATGCGGATTCGCATTGACTAGAATAAAGTTATTAGGATTCTTTATAAGTCCTGAAGGAATAGAAGCAGATCCAAAGAAAACAGAAGTTATTAGGACTTTACAACCTCCAAAAAAAGTAACAATTAAAAAGTTTTCTTGGAATGGCTAACTACTACAGGAACTTTATTCAAGGCTTTGCGCACATTGCATGGCCATTGACTCAATTAACCAAGAAAAAATCAGATTTAATTTGGAATGAGGAAGCTCAAGAAGCCTTTGACACACTTAAGAAAAAGTTAACAGAACCACCTATAGTTGGTTATTTTAAATATGGTTACGACACTATTTTAAAGACAGATGCCTCGAAATATGCATTGGGAGCTGTTCTGACACAAATACAAGATGACAAGGAAAGAGTAATTGGGTATACTAGTAAGACACTTAATAAAGCAGAATGTAACTATTCAACGACAGAAAGAGAGTTCCTCAGTATAGTACATGCATTATCCACGTATAGGCCCTACTTATATGGAATTCGGTTTACGATTTTGTGCGATCATCAGCCAATTAGTGGATTTAACTTTGCAAAAGGACACAAAATTACAAGATTACAAAAATGGGCAGTTGAAATAAGTGAATTTAACTTTAAAATAAAATTTAATCCAGGAAAATTGAACTTCGAAAGTGACTTTCTGTCAAGAATAATATCTTCAGGCGAACCATTTGACTTTGAGACTGGAGATTGGGTAAAGCAGGATACTCAAATACAAAAGGCCATATTGGAAGAAGAAATCGATATCTCTTTCCCAAAGTCAGAATCACATAGCCACATAACAAACGAAAGTATAACTATATGTAACGACCAGGCGCCTACTCAGTCTAAAAACTCCATAGAAAACCAGATAGACATGCTGACTTTGCAAACAAACGATAATTTCTGCAAGCAAATAAAAGGAAAACTGCAACAAGGAGATGTCAAAATACAAAACAAATTTGTGGTAGAAGAAGGACTATTATATAAGAAATGCGACAATGACAATTTAATTGTAATACCGGCAGTCCTGAAAGAAATCATTTTTAGGAACTTCCATGAAAGTCCAATAATGGGACATCGTGGATTAAGTACAACAATGGAAAAGATCGCATGCAAGTACTACTTTCCAAAAATGAATAAGTATATACAGTTACGAATAAACACTTGTGAAGTTTGCCAACAAACAAAAAGACCGATACGTAAAAGACAAGGAACAATGGGTGGCATTCACATTCCTGTTTACCCTTTTCAAGCTATCCAAATTGATTTTGCGGGTCCACTATTAGAAACTGTTAATGGAAATCGCTATATAATTGCAGCCGTGGATATATTTTCCAAATTTTTAGTCCTACAAGCAACAAAAGATCAAACAGCACAAACCACAGCCAAATTTATATTAGAGAAGGTCATTGCAGTTTACGGATGTGTTGAAATTATATATAGTGATAACGGACCTGCATTTCACTCAAACACCTTAGCTGAATTAGAAAAATTGATGAATATTAAACATTATTTTAGTCCCCCTTACAGACCACAATATTCAGGTAACATAGAGAAACTAAATGATCTAATAAAAACAGTATTAAGGACTATACTGGATAAACACCAACATGATTTATGGGATCAATATATCTGGAATATCAGCTATGTAGTTAACACTAGTATTTCAGCCACTACTAAATACACACCCTTTGAAATTGTATTTGGACGCAAACCACTCCATCCCGTTGACTTTCAATTATTCTCATTCATTGATCATGATAGAGAAAAGGAGATGGCAAAATTGATTGAGATACGTAATATAGTGCGGCAAAATATAACAAAAGCAAAGGAAGATCGTAAAAGACTCTTTGACAAAAGCCACATTAACACCGACTACTCTCCAGGGGACAAAGTGTGGATTTACACACCAGTAACACCGAGACTGTGTAACCGAAAACTATTGAGAAGATGGGTCGGACCCTACTATGTCATAAAAAAATTATCAACGTTACGCTATGAATTACAAAACGGAAATACTGGGAAAAGAGTACAGTCTCATATCTGCTATATAAAGGACTTTGTGGACCTCAACCCATATTATCCAGTTGATCTCATCACTCGCAAAGGGGGAATGGATTTGTCTAAGTGGATTGCAGAAGCAAACGAATTGGGGAAAGCCACCAAAACAGATATTGACTGGGGGAACTTACTGAATAAATGGAAAATAGTAATACACACTCCATCGCAAGTTGAGCAAAATACAACCATTTCTTTCTTAAGAAACCAAAGACTTTCAACGATTCAGCCGACACGATTTACTGAAGTTTATGAAATGTTCCATTATATAATTTCAAACAAAATCAACTTAATTGTTACAATAAATGCACCAGAGGAGTTTATATTGTTAACAAAAGTTAATGCGTCTCTTTCACATGAAATTAAACAAGGGGATTTATCAATAAAAACTTTATTATTAAATACCACACCGCTGACAAAAGAATTTAAAATTAAAATAAGTACAGAAAGCGAAAATCAAATATTGCACTTAGTAGTAACCAATATTCCAAAGTTAACAACAGGCACATTAGAGTTAACTAAATGTATTCCAATAGTTCTTACAGTTTTAAAGTATGGAAACACAAGAGCAAGCAATCATATACTAATAATACAAGATTCAACAGATCCTCTTGATTACTATATAGGACATAGTATTATTCTAGTTTTGCTTCTGACACAATATTATGACAGCTGGCCATCAG
The DNA here is from genome assembly GCA_020352615.2 of Yoshiicerus persimilis. NCBI lineage: Eukaryota > Metazoa > Arthropoda > Collembola > Entomobryomorpha > Tomoceridae > Yoshiicerus > Yoshiicerus persimilis. The sequence continues at coordinate 54,698 of JABJWA020000021.1, forward strand.
TTGAAATAATTTATAAGAAAATTGAAGAAGAAGTTCGTCTTTTACTTTCATCATCTCAAGTAGCAAAAAATCTTTTTACTATTATGGTAGAATATGCAAAATTTCTCCATACTTTAAACAATAAAAACGATAATACTGATTATACTCCTGGCTTTAACATTGAAGATAAGTCTGATAGCAGTACAGATGAAGAAATTGGAGGAAAACCGAATTCAACAAGTCTGCTTCCTACATCAGATGCATTAGGAGATATCTCTGAAATACCCCTTTTAACACCATTAATTCCTCATCATAATACTCCTGAGATCCCAGCGGAAGAATTACCAATTCATTTAGAAACTGAAACAAGAATTAATAGTCTACCTATTCCCACGCCATCCCGACGTACAAATAGAGTGCGCATTATGCCACGCTATCTCAAAGATTATGACTTAAATTAAAACACGACTGACTTTATTTATTTTTCAGATGATTCGCTTAATTCTTCTAATTTCATTGGTTTACATTCACCAATCAGATCAAGATAAGATTTTAACCTCTTTAACTTCAGCGGTTTACCCAATTAAACTTGAAAATACAATAATATACGAAGGATCTGCGATTCTACATTTCTATGTACCAGTATTGGCACGACCACAAAAATCGGATTTAAATGACCAAATTTCAGATGCGTTAGACACAGCAAAATGCCCTCAAAATGTTTCAAGTTGTAAACAATTTGAAAGACTGAAATGGCCTTTAAATATGATGTTTAATACGTTATGGCTGTATCGAAAAGCATTAGTCGAACATGACACTTCTAGAATTGACGTTGATAATGCGAATTCCAGATACTATAATTCAGTGGCATTTAAAGACCCAGGAGAAACGAAACTTTCGTATTTTACAAAGGGAGAAGAAAAGCGCAAGAAAAGAGGGCTACTTCCTTTCGTTGGAGATCTTAACAGATGGCTATTTAATACCGCTACTATGGATGACATTAACACCTTACATGGAAATCAAGTACAGATTGTCCAATTTCTGAATGAAATGAAAAATTCTATTGAACCAGAACATCAACTCATAGTACAGGCTGCAAAACAAATTTCTACATTACAAACTGATGTTTACCATACTATGACTTCACTAATTCATCGCACTGAAGCTATGGCAATAGAATATAGAGAACAAATTGATCATATGTCAACAGAAGTATATGCATTGATTGCACAACATCTTTATATAACACACTATTCGATGATATTAAATACACATATGGTAATGGAAGAAGCCTGCCTTAACAAACGAATTCCCAAATTATTTATTTCTCCACAAGCTCTATTATACGAACTGCAAAAACTAAAGACAACCTTAACGTCTTTAAATTTAACATTGGCTATACCGATGACAAAAATAAACAAATATTATACACTACCTATTACTTCGTGTATCAATTCCGAAGAATTCATTCACGTAATAGTGAAGGTTCCCTTTAAATCAATAACTGCTAACTGGGAAGTATACGAAATAAATAGAATTCCTATGCGTTATAGAGGCATGACTTATACGCCAGTTGAACTCCCCTCCTTTATAGCAAAAAATGATAATCTGATAATTCCCCTAAGTCAACAAGGAGCACACAAATGCAATCCCTATAACCAACCCCTCTGTTTAGTGAATGTCTATTCAACAAATATTACTATGGAGAACAGATGCATACAAACAATATTTAATGGAGGCCTATCCGAAGATTTAAAAAGCTGCAAGTATATTAAAACCAATGATATTACACCTACCATAACAATTGCTGGATTTAATACAATTGCAATAACAAATCCTACACCAGATGCAAAACTGCAATGCAATGACACTATAATAAGATTCGGCAACCAAAATGAAACAGGCTCATTCCTCATTAAATTGGCATGTCAATGTACAATTTACATGACTGGATTCCTACCTATTAAACCGTTGATTCCATGCGATTCAAGAGTTCTACAATTCTCAATTATGCGAACAATCCCTGCTGCTTGGTCTCATTTCGAAAAAATTATGATACCAGCAAGTCATGTTTTGAATTCATCAGTCAGATTTGATGATTTGAATGAAATTTTGGATCATTATTGGGATAACCGATCGACTCTGAATGAACTTTTAACTAGAACACCTAAGACAGTACCAAATATGATATTCCGCTCTGTAGAAGAAAAGAGCTGGTTCTCAATTACATGGGATTCTATTTTAACAGTATCTATCATCTATCTTTTTTATCAACAATACCGTATTATGGAAATCGTTGTATTGATACAACCTGTTGCTTGTATGGAAACCTTACCATTAACATCTCATGAAACAGTAAATTTAGTGGAACATTGCAGACTACCACTTTACTTGGAAGTATTTCTAAATATTCAATTTATCATTATAATTGTTACCACTGCAGTATTGGTAGTTAAGCATTATCAACGTCCATTCCATTATTGGAGACGAGGAATAGTTAGACGCCGAACTTCTGACGGTCCGCCTAATTTCGTGGAAACTTCCTTTACAACAAATCCTAATGTCGAAAACAATATGAAAACCATAGAAAGAGAACATAAAACCGGCACACCTACATTACACCCGACATGGGATAGTCCAGTACATTCCAGGACTTACATTCCTCCGGAATTAATCGAATTACAAAAACTAAAGGATTCAAAGCATTATATTAATACTGGGCATTATGATTCTCCTAATGTCACTTATGCCATTTTGGAAAAACCAGGCAATCTCATTAGTGCACCAAGATATGAAAATCTATTTGATGAAAAACGCCACTATGAAAATATAACTATAGACGTACCCGATTTTAATAGTCGTCCTCGTTATGCAAATATACCAAACGATACTGGTATCATTGATTCCCCTCCAAAATACAATGAAAATAATAAGCCTAAAACCAAAACTAGAAAACCAACAGCCCCTCAATAATTAACAAAAATTAAACTCTTCTTTTATAAAATATCTTTAATCTTCGTAACTTTGAACTGTAGTGCTGCTTAATCTATCTGTCTTGTCTTGTTTTGTTGGTCAAGTGAAAGTAGAAGTTGTAGAATCTATATAAATAAGAATTAATTGATACATATCTTCTTAAAATATAGTGAAATGGCCCTTTATTGCTAAACTATCCGAAGATACAAATTACATATTAAAGGACTTGAAAGAAAACATATCTAATATGATATCTGAAGATAAATCTAAGGCTGAAACGTTAGATTCTAATAGTCTTCTTGTTGGAGTCTTATGGGGAGTCATTATTACACTCATAATAATTATCACCTTATATTTACTTATAAATATTACTACAGCTATAACAACTAGATGTGGCACTTCAACTTATGAATTGCCCCCACCACCAAAAGACTTATAAAAGAAATGCTACAGCGAGAACTTAATTATAGATATCAAATACAACAGTATATGTTAATGACCAACCAATCTAATTGTATTCAATTAATATACATAACACCAGAACGTTTTATTATACAAGGACTACGGCAGAACAATAAAACAGGACAAAGTGCAGTGATCATACAATATACTTATGCTTGGGTACGTTTCCCAACTACTGACCTTTTATCATTCTGCCCATTGAGAAGATGGTCCCCTACTACACGCTTAATAAAACTTCTTGCACTATACCATCTATCTGAAATCATTACAAAGGAAAATTATTGCTTATATAGTATAAAAGCAACAAAGCAATACCCAATTTATGTGACACATATCCTGAAAGACCGAATGCATATTGTAAAAGTAAATGAACTCAAACGTTACCTTTTACAAAAGAAAGAATAAATAGGGATGCCTTTCGCTAGAAAAGACTTTATCAAAAGCAGAATTGATAAATACATGAAAACTGTGGGAAACTACCATTATGCAATTCATTTTGTTTCCCCAATAACAGTTATTGTAGTCACAATACCAAAAAAACAGCATTTAGTAGAACATATTTTTATGGTTACAATACAATCCTATCAATTCGATTACAGGCCAATATCTTTTGATGAACTATGTTATATGCTGAGTGGGGATATTAATAATAACAATAAGTGTGCAGCCTTTATTCCTAAATCACCGGAAGTAAACGACACGATGCTCATTTATAATCATACTTGCTTTGTACTAAATATAAAAGAATAGAGGGTTATCGAAAGCAAACAGATTTTGCAACTCAGTCAGATTTATTCCATCACCGAGAGTTCAACATGCGTTTAACACCGCGGTTCGGATTTTTAATACAGATCAGAGCACAATTCCCATTTTCAGACATTTGTACAATTAATGGTGTAAGTATTGAAAGTGAAGATATCAGTTTTAACCAAAATAATATAAAGTGTTTGTTTAAAAAAGTTAAACCTGACTTATTGGATAACTTACTAGACCATTTAAATCTACACATAGGAATTTGCTTCCCACTATTTAATACATTACTTCAAATACTTGCAAGTTCAGAAAGGCAAACCAAGTTACTTTATACTTGGCCACTAGAATTTGAAAGCCAATCCCAACTTTATTTTAACAGTGAGAATTTTAACTCTTCAGCGATTTGTGAAAAGGGAATCCTGAACCTGCATCAGTATACTACAGTTTTAGGCTTCGGACTTGCCCGTTTCTCAATATCACTGGGAAATGAATCAAAGCGCAAAATTGCCATTGCCTATAAATGGTACTTAACCTACGTAACTGGAAATAGAATTGCATCTACAAAATCTTCTTCTACAGTGAGTGTGCAAGTGTATAAAGCTTTACTAACAATTCAAACTGTGGGACATACCTTACGTCATCAAGTAATACCTACTATTACAGCACTTGACGTTCTCCACTTTTTGTTTAATGCAGTTACTACAAGGAGAGAAATAATTGCACTTCAAGGAATAACAAACACTCTTATTGAGAGTGACCAACTGGATAACCCAGTAATGCTAAACAAACTTAAAGTTTTCCTAAATAACTTTTATAGATATATTACAAGGAGTGAAGGCCCCTTAGCTGTAAATATTTCTCAACTGGGACACCTAATTGAAATAACAAACTGGGAATACAAATTAGAACTCATCTCTTTAAATATTTCACTAGAAGAAGCTAACATTTTCGTACCCTTTAGCTGCACTATTCTTGAAGAGTGGAACACAGCCACACTTCAAAATGTCTGAATTTAGAAGACTAAGTGGGCGCAATTTCTTTATTTCCTTAAGAGACTTAAGAAAGGTTTACTGTACTAATAATAAAATAAAAGTTCACTTCACAACAAAACAAAAGGAATTCACTATTCACGATTTTGATTGGAATAGAGTGATGAATTTATGTAATACACATTTGTCCGAAAATGTAAATTTCTTATGTGAACTGGTATACGCTTTAAATTTTCAACAATTTAAATCTCTTCTGATTTTACTAAACAGACAAGTCACCAGACCTAGTTACATACAAGAGATTCTTCCGGAATATTCATTGCCTTGGTATGTAGGCGTACCAAATAAATACGTATTCCCAATACAAATCTTTAAACTATACTTAAAAACAGCTTTAAAATTTGTGAACTGTGAATTAGATGTTAACTTTGACATGGCTTATGGCCTCTATATTAAATTCATATATGGAAATTATAATTTTCATAGAGGAGTTTCTCAAACCTGCTCAGACTTTATATTCAAAATAGTAAGTTATTCAACATCAGGACCACTTAGACATCCTATTTTTCCACCAAAGGGATTGTACATAAGTGATTTTTTAAAGGAACTAACTAGATACTTTCAATATAATACTCAACACACATTCTTAGATCATTTAATGATTGAAGTCTTTCGAGCAAAAGTGAACTATCTTCCTATTACACAGCAGAAGGCCTACATGTTAAGTAAAGAGCTGCAAGCTTTAGGCAGAGCTACATTAGTACAAGGGATTAATATATTATCATATTGCCCATCTACGGAAGATTTTCTAACAGCAATAAATCATCCACGTAATTGTGACATTCCACAATTTACAAGGAGAGGCATAACAAATACCGGAATGTTAAGATTAATAGTTACAGCCGGACAGAGGAGAGCCATAAATATACTATCAGATGTCAACAGAAGAAGAATTGAAAGAAAAATGCTGGAATACACCATAAGGTCAAGGCAGAGGAATAACGATTTTGAAGTGGACTCAGACGATGACTAAATTAACCAATTGGGCATCAAAATGAATTCACCAACTAGTGAAAGCTTAGCCCGTCTTTTCTGTGAAAGTTCTTTCGGAATTAAAACAGTGAAACAAAAATACCATTCAAACACTTATTTTCGATATACTCTATGGCTTAGGGAAACAGACATTAACTGGCCAGATTTCACTAAATTCATTCATAACCACCTAATAAAGTATGCAGCATTATTTGAGAAGTTAGTTGAAGCAAGTCAACATGAAGACCAATTATTACTTGCATTGGCAATAAAAAATCTTCCGACTCCAGTGAGATTATTGTGGATAGAACCCCAATATTTTCCAATGCAACAACATGTACATTATGAATATAGGCAAAGTGACTGTCTGCAAAGTTTAAGAGAAAGGTCCACAATCCCATACGAACTATTCAGGGAAACATTCTTTCTCAATACACCCCAAGTATTAACTAAAATGCTTTTTAGGATTTATTTAATATTAATTCTATATAATAAACGTTTACCACATAGGTCAGGGTATAAGATCAACTCTTTTATAAGCAATGTTATAACCTTACAGAAAGAATGGAACGGTTGTGAATTTAGAAAACTTACTATCAATTCATGGATTCCGAACTTCGATAATACCGAATGGTATTCTATTCATCCAATGTTAACATCTGCCTTAGGACTACTAATAAAAGAAAAATTCTACAATATAAAAACCTCCAGTGCGGATTTGTCCTTTCTTCTCAACGTATTCAGTACAATTACTAATAGACCCTTACAATGTAGAACCATAAAGGATATACTGAAACCGTTAGGGACACTAGGAAAACCGAGGAGGGTGAACCTTCAATCCTAAAAGTGAAATTGTTCCTCACTCTCTGAAAAGTTGCTACAGCAAACACATACATTAAAACCAACTCTCTCTCAGTGAATATAAGTTCATAAAATTAACTGAAGTACATAAAAGTGAGCTATCTTAAATAAGATGGAAAATTTTTATATTCCAAGCATTGAAGAACTGCAACAAGTTTTTTGTGAAAAGGTCCCCAGAGCACTATATCAAGGAACTCATAAATTCATTCACGTAAAAAAGGATTATCATCACATGTTGTTGTTCAGTGATAGATACAATTTACGTAAAAACGAAGTTGATTGGGAAAATCTACGGACATATGTCCAAGAACACATCAAAAAGTTCTTAGTTCTATTCCTTGAATTCAGGAAAATACTTGTAAATAATAATGAAGTTTCTCTATTCAAGAAAATAGTAAAAAGAATAGCTACAGAAGGTTGGAGATTGTCAACATTGGAGCCACAATTTTTTCCTAAAGACATTTGGGCACAGACTCTCGTAAAAACTTTGCAAAGCAAAAATGACAAAATGCTAACATTCCCTGGAATTTTATTTAACATGATATTTTACCCTTTCAACAATTCAAAACTATTATCTAAACTTTACCAAGCCTATAGGTTTATAATACATTATCAAAACGAAGTTTATCCTGGAACAAATAAAACAGTGAAGTGTTTGATGGGTAAAGTGTTTAAAATACAAGAACAATGGAGTAAACTGAATACTCTCAAAGTTAATACAGTGACAAACTCCTGCCTATTATACTTTTTAAATTATATTTTCCCAAAGTCCAAAATTGTCTGTCAATTAGCTTTCGAACTAATACAGGAAGACAAAATCCATGAAGTGATTGGGAAACACAACATAATAACTTTTGTGAATAAGATTCTCTCGAAGATGGAAAACACCACCACAGAGTGGGAATCATTAAAAGCTATTTTAAAAAGTGGTCCACAATTAATTTTAAATGGCACTCAAATTACCTACAAACAACAGATAACTTTAAACAACCTCCAGTTATTCAGTTTAGTGACAAGCATGATTACTACTAATGCCAGATTGGAAAGCTTCATTCTTGGAGTCCCACCTCAAGAAATTATACGTCTACGTCATCCACAACCGGAGGAGTATGACATTTTCATTAGACAACCGCCACCATCGCCACCGCCAAAACCTCAACCAGAGCTACCGATTGAAGAATTCGCAGCAGCAGCAGCAAAGGAGGAATTAACTTGGGCCTTTGATACTTGAGAAAACCAAGATTTCAACCAAGAATAAGATCTACATATTTGTAAATAATATCAAATAATAATACATTTGATACCAGTGTTAGTACTTCATAAACTCCAACCATGAAATGAGTAATATTCATGAAATAGCAACTAATTAAATGCTTCCTTAATTACCTTTTAGTACTTAAATAAAAGAAATGAAGACTGTAATGTAGTTATGAAATAGTTTTAATGAATAAGTCAAATTTAAACCATAAATATAGCAGAATGAACAACAATTTTTGGTAAATAATTATGTATAATTAGTAATAATATCCTTCTACCTATCCATAAGTTTAAAAACACATATGAGGAATGCTGGACAGGAATTGTATGTTGTAATGTATTATATTCACTTTATAGGATAAATTTAATTACTAATTCCTTAAAAAATTAACTAATAAGTATAGAATAGTTTGTATTTCTCAAGTATAAATAATAACAATGATAGTTTGTAACTAATAATTTTAATTTGAATAAGCTTAAGAATGATAATGACATATATTCTAGTTTAACTTTATTATAGTATAAGCAGGTATATTTAATTATTATGTATCATGTATGATGTATTATATATAGGTATAATTAATTAGTAATACAGTAATTGTAACTTCAATGCTAGTTTTAATGCAATTATCTTTAAAATATGAGTGAACAAAAACGGAGCATTTAATAATTAGTAGCTAAGGTTTAATTATTTTAAAAATAGAAATACATAAATAGTAATAAGAAGGAATTCTAATGCAAACATCTTAAAAAAAGAACAATTTTTAGTAGAATCATTATTATTCAAGGATATAATTACACATACACTCATTGAAACATTTACACGATGCCTTGATCATACACTTTGATCCATCTCTAATCTTTCGAAAACGCTCGAAGCTATATATGCTACGAGTAATGCGTTTTCCCTGTTTATTTCTTCGTGGTTGAACTTTACGACGATGAGGAGGAGTATTCCTTCCTCCACGTCTTTTGAAACTTCCACATTTGAAAAAATAAAAGCGTTTTATCTTTTCAGCCAAACCGCGGCCTTTTCCGTCGACAATTAGACGATTTGGCACACGATGATTTTCGAAAAAGGCATTGCTGCCTTTAACATTCTGTAAAAATTAATTAGGAAAATATTATAACATACATTCTTGCTTCAATGCGATGTATTATTATAAAAGTTATTAAGATAGTAAGTAAAATGAAAATTGTTCGATAAATACATACTTTTAAATGGTGTTCTGGCAACGGAGGATGTTGCATGGGTTGGAATTCGAGGCATCGACTTAGTGGGTAAGTCGGCTTTTGCTTCCGAATCAGGCCTCTGTAAAAACAATAAAAGAAAATTTAACTGGTTATTAATCAGGAACTAAATGTAAACGATAAATAAGTATTAGAATAGGAGTATAATTAGTAAAAGTTTACTAAGTAATTAATTTTACCTTTCATAGGAAGCATTTTCTTCCAAAATGCGTTTAGGCACCTTAGGATAATCCAAAGCCTTCGCAGGAAATTCCTTCCGAGCAGTTACATTCACCTTAGGCACGTGAAATCTAAAATATTTAATAATAATTGTGGTTGAAATTTAATATTTCATTCTTAAGTAAAAATGTTTAAGTAAGAACGTAAGAAATTTTTATTACCGATTATCACGATTAACAGGATTTATTGGCACAACAGGTATAGATGGCAATGGATTGAATTTGGCCCTCCAAAAGGCTTGAATTTTTTCCTTAACGATCGGATCCATTTCAGTTCGAATCATTGTAAATACTAAAAATACAAAAAGATATTACATTAATAATTGTCAGAATTACTAATTCGTCTATAAAGGGTTAAATAATTGATCTTTATTTTATATCAATAAATTTTACTAGATGGTAATAACATAAATAATTTTAATTCTTAATTTAGATATTTTGGAGAATATAAAACCTAAAATACATTGTGTATTAGTTTTATTTTGTACATTCTAACAATTTTTCAAACTTTTATACGAAATACACAATATTTCATTTGGACGCCATTCGGAAAATAAAGTAAAATGTCAATTAAATTATTAAATGTACTATAGATATTATACTAGAACATATTGAGATATTCATAACTATAAAAATATTATACACCTTTAGAAATACATAAATTACACATTGACACAATTAAAATGAAATTTTGACTGGAAATTATAAAAATTTGTAAATTATAATAAGAATTCGAAGATAATAAATTCAATTGGCATAAAAAGCTTTGCAATTTTCATAGCCACAACCGATGCACACTAAAATGGATTTCCGCCATATAATGGACGGTAATTCCTTGATACCTACTCAATAATGGTATTAAGACTATTGCTGCTATTAACACTCTCCCTTTAGTCAGTCAGTCAGTTTTTATTTTATCTACATATACCTATACGAATTTTCAACAGTTCCTATCATATTCATTTTCATAAAGAGCGACCAAATGATTATAAGCACAAAGAATCATTCTACATGATATCCAGTATAATTTAGAAAGTAAATTGATACAAGGATTGATTTAATAATACTTCACACTAAAGAAAGTTTACGGAAATACTTTGGTCTGAGACACATTTGTCTTTAGAGACTAATCTTTAAGTGCATTTTATGACAAATTAATTTGCATGGTATTGACAAACATATTATAAAACGAATCAAATTATGATTATCCCTAATAATTGTTTGGAAAAATTTTTAGTTATTATTTCTCTTAACGCTTTAGTATTACTCTTGTGATTAATGGAATGGAATATTCTTCAACCCATAAAGGGTTACTAATAAAATAATTTTGAAGATATAGGAAAACCGATCAGGTGAACTGCTAAAAACAAATTAAGGTTTAGGATTACGTAGATACCATATTCGAAATGATTATCTTATTCCCTGTAAAAACTACTTACAAAACAAAGCAAACTCATTCTGTACACAATTTACATCTGTACACTCATTAATGTTAAATGTTCTAGTATCCCATTTTGAAGAATATATTACAACTGAAGTTATAACTCCCGTGGACAAAAAAGAGAATAAACAATTTCAAAGAACTAATTCAAAATAATTATAAAATAGTTGTTGTCCTAAAAAATACTAATAACCAAAGTGTTGGCTATTCTTCCGTGCATGCTAAAATTTCGCACAATATGGTGTTACGGACAAAGAAAACTCAAGTGTTTATTTTTACGATGGAGCTAAAATTAACGGTATTTCACTTGGGGAAATAAAACAATCGTTGTTGGCAAACACGAAACTTAAACTCTCCATTTCTTTCTAGAAGACTCATCCTGAGTTAGCAGTTCTTTTTATGCAAAAAAAAAAAAAGGTTTCCCTCATTAAAATGTTTTAGAACAATAAAGCATGCAAATGATAAGCCCCTTGCATGGATGTTTCAAAGATGTTTACAGAATGAACTTCTGAGGGCTGTCCAAGTACTAAATGAAATCGGAATACTCGACCTTTAGAGACAACTTCGATATTTCAGTCCTGATGCATCCAGATTTAGGGAAAAAGAAATGGAATCTGAACGGGAATTTCAGAGCCTTAGCTTCGACATGAAAATTGCTACAATTTTTCCTGTAATTGGATATATGATCCTTATTCCTGTTTTAGTATTTATTCCTGAAAGATATTTGACTTTACTCTTTCAAAAAATACGTGACATTTATACTTTCTGGATATATTTCAGATCCGATAACAAAAATACTTACTTTACCAAAAATAAATGAGTTTCCGTTTTATTACTTTTAGTCACATTATAAATTCAAGGGTGGATAGATAATCAACTGTAAAAATAATTGAATATGCGTACAACGCTATATAGAAACTCATGTTTAAGAGCACACATACTGTGAGAACGCCCTTTAAGTGTAGAAAAATGTATATCTTACTATTGTTCATTTTCATACCACATTTCATGATAGAAATTGAATTTCTCAAATTGTCAATAGATTAAATAAAAATGATGACTTTTATTATAATATCTTAATGAAGTAGTCAAAAATAGCAATGAGCAGGTTATACTTTTATTTTATATGCTTTTGGAAAGTCAATATCGTCATAGATAAGAAATTATTAGTACTAATTCGATTTTTATTACTTTTCCGGTCTATAGAATCTCTATAACCCCAAACCTTAAAACACATGTGCAATTTTAGTGGATAAAATTAACCAGTGCAAAAAACGGGAGCAATGTACCTTCTTCAAATAAAGGGAAATTCCTTTGTTTTCTTATATGCAACCTACCTATTCCAACCTTTAATATTTATACTGAAGACAGTACACGTTTCTGGCAGTAGGGAATGAAACTTTGATCTACTATAAATACCGCTAAACCAATCAAAGAAATATATACATAACAGCAGATCTCCTAAACTTACTAGAAAATTGCATTGAATTCAATAGAATTAAATATAATAAAAAAGAAATCAAACCGGCTACGATATATAATAATTAAATCAGTTCTTCATTCAAACAAACTTTCCCCTAATAGCACATGGTGAAAGTCAATCAATCCCAATTATTTGGTACATTAATTTATAAATGAAGATTTGCATTAAATGTCTGTAGGAGAGTAATTCCATTCATTTATACGTTGAAAACACAGACAATTGCACTTTAAAGTTATAATATATATACCCAAATAATTGTGTAACAAACAAGAGCATCGATAACCCCTAAATTATTACCACCCACTATTAATCGTTTGAAAAATTTGAAATATTGTTAACTACCTTAAATTTTGATTGAGGTATAATTGCAGTTTACAGATAAATCTAAAAGATAACTATCATTGACTCCAGAAGCCAATTAATTTATATAAGAGCGATTAAAATGCATAACTGTTCCTTGTTTATTAAATTTGAATGAGTCAGATACACATATTTATAAGATACTTTTGATTTTAAATTTGTCTAGTTTGGCTGTGCTGCTAACTAAGCTATGTATAAGCGTCATACGCTTAATAAATGTAATTAATGACTTGAGGATAAGCAAATGATAACTTTTGCAGTGGCTTGAGATGTTTTGTGTGCTCGGTGCATAAACGATGCAAAAATAAATGCGTCAAGCATTAACGAGCAAAAACTTTCGAGGCAAAAAAAAAAAAAATTAGAAACATACATGTAAAATGTGCAGATATTATAGAAATATCTTATCTTTACTTCTATGCGATATCCGGGTAGTGTACTTATCTAAACATTACATGAAGGAACTATACTAAAAGTTACCTTGTAAGATTATCTAACTATCTTTTAGTACTATACTTTCTTGTTATTGTATATAGCAATAGTAATATAAAAATGTAACTATTTCCACAACTAATTATGGATGTGAGGTTTTTAATAGCGCGTTATTAAAGGATTGAATTTGACCAATATATAATATAGTAAACATAATTATTCGATAGTAAAGCTAGTTCATTCAAGAAACACTGGTATTCATGGAGAGACTTTGGATTTATACTTTATCTGTATGTATAATAGTATAAGTGTAATTTGATAGTTTAGTATTGCGTAAGGCCATAATAATTCTAGCAGGGTGACCATATTTCCCCGAAAAAAAAAAGGGAACATTTGGACACAAAGGTTGGGGGTACAGTCACCTTTAGAAAGTCTATAAAAATAGTTAAATTTTTTGTAAAATCGACTTAAACTTAGAGCCACCTAATGAAAACTAATAAAGAAAATACCCCTGAAATAGTTGTTTTCGTAAAGATTGGCAAAACCAAATATATTTGGAGACTGGTGTTTGAAAGGAATTTACTCCGATATAATGAAAACTTCAGATCGTTTTGAAAAAACTTGAGCAAATTAAACTAACGCGGAAAACTTTAACGTTTATATTTAGAAATTTCATCTAAACAACTCTAAAACAATATAAACAAGGGGAAGATAAAATGTAAACACATTTACAAGAAACTATTTTGTAGTTCGGGTTATTGATTTACACCTACATTGCCAATTTGTTTCCTCTCATGGACAGAAAAGATTTAACATGAACTTGAGTTTTAATGAAGAAAACTGATAGATAATTTTATATGAAAGTAAAACTTGCGCGAAGGACAAATTTTTCTATTAATTTTATTATTTTATGGACAAATATGACGATAAATACTGGACAAAATGTAAATTTTTGAAAAAAAGGGGATATAACGGAAAAATTGATCAAAAAGGGGACGGATGGTCACACTGAATTATAAATTTAGGTTATAGTTAATAAACACTATAAAATTATGCTTTTCTATCGCCTATTACATATGTTACAATAACAGTGTACGATTTTAA
>JABJWA020000021.1:69389-83300 GCA_020352615.2 Yoshiicerus persimilis
GAACATGACGGCTATTCAGCTCTAATTCCTTTTTTGGCTCTATAGTTTTCGTTTATAAAGTTTTAGATAATAAACATAAGCCTCTTCGCCATATTCAGCAGAATTCTCCGTTACAATTACAACAGAAAATATCTTCATCGAAACTAGACAAAAATATAATAAACTTCTACTACAAGAAGACTATATTTTAGCAAAAACTGCAAACAGCAAGATTAAGCACCTAATAAAAATATCTCTCCAATATAAAAGTTACATTTGTCACCCATTGCTGTAAACATTACAATACCACTGGATATTTGGAAGACAGAAAGAAAGGGTCTGAAAAAACTGTAAAATGACCTATAATAAATCGAATATTTCATTTATTCGTTTATAAATACAGTTTAAGTTATAATCCTTGTAAATGATCAGGACCCAAAAATAGCCTTTAAAGCTATCTATTTCTGTAATAATGTCACCGCTATTTTTGGCTTTTAAATGTGCAAACTCACGTAGTGGTATTTTCATTTTTTTAAATGCAAATCATGTCAAAACGAACGTAGAATTTCGTAAAACCAATGTTAATTCTACTAATTATTTGATTTGTTGAATAATTAGTAAAAGATATGTTGATAATACGGGCACTTCATATTAATGATGCCAGCAATACAAACTACAATGATATGCGTCGACTCTAAGTTGGTATGGTTTGAGCACTGAAACATGTGTAGTGAATTTCCCTGTAAATTGTAACGGTACCTATCAGTTCGTTATTAATAGTCCCATACAGAAGTGATGACCTACAAACATAAAGAGGTCAAGAAATAAACCAATATGTTTAATTTTAGATATATGCAAATGAATTTATTCAGGTAGATTTGAGGCTTGTATAAAAACAAGTGAATTTAATACTTAGGCAAGAATTTTGTAAGGACAGTGGTTTGAGCTAAGATCGCACGGTTAACACTAGCTGTATAATGGAAATGAATTTATTACAATGTTTGGGGATTGTACTTATCGCTTTGACAGTACATGCAATTCCAGAACTTCGAAAATTTGAAGGGTAATTACACGTGTATTAGCTTACTTTTTGACAACCATTAAATGATAACCTTTTCAAAAATATGCAAAACTTTGCATGTAATTTTTTAAATACAGGTGTCTCGTTTATACCATTTGGTCTTTTTGTCCTCCAGATACAAAGTGTACCGTTTGAATGTCAAATCTCAGAAGCAATTAGATGTCTTGAAAAAACTACATCTGGAAACAGATTTGGACTTTTGGACTGAACCAAGAAGACATGGATTTACTGATGTCATGGCTAATGATGAGCAATTCAAAACGCTTTTTAATGCCATCAATGCAACCAAAATTCCAAGCTCTATTCTCATAAATGACGTTCAGAGGTAAGAGATTCATTATTATAACGTTTAATTTACTTCACTAAATTAATTTTTATGTATTTCAAAAGTGCAATAAAGGCTTGGAAGTGAAAGTGCAATTTTAATTATGTGAAATTTTGTGAAATATTCAGCTTGATTGCGGAACAAAAGCAGTCTGAAACTAGAGCAGAGGACACGAAAGTGGACTGGGAGAGCTATCACCGTTACACAGCAGTAAAAGATACACTCTATATTGGCCATTCCTCTTTTTTAAAGAAATCTTTTAAAGATTATTTTTCACTTATAACAACTAGATCACTTCTTGGATGGAGGAACTAATCGCAAGCTACCCTAATTTGACTTCAGTTCGTACAATAGGTAAAAGTTATGAAAATAGGGATATAAAAGCTATAAAAATATCCACCGGTGGTTCGGGAAAGAAAGCTATATTAATTGATGGGTGTAAGTAAACCAAGACTAAGTAATCAATAATTATTAATTTTCTTCATTATTTTCTGATTCGTAATTGGCTAATAAAATTCTTGATTTCCTAGGCCATCATGCTCGAGAATGGATATCTGTTGCCTGTACCACTTATATAATTAATGAATTGGCCACAAATTCAAATGAATACAAAAGTATTTTAGATACATATGATATTCATATCATACCTGTAATTAACCCAGATGGATATGAATACACATTCACGGATGATCGTCTGTGGAGAAGAACACGCTCTGAAAACGGCGATTCCAAGTGCCGTGGTGTAGACCCTAATAGAAGTAAGTTCACTAAAGAAAAGAATAGTAATTTTGATAGGATGGGAATTACTTTCCTTTACGTAATTTTGATGAAATGTAGACATACACCAATAAGTTCAATTGTTCAACCCAACGTAAACGTTCTTAAGTAGTTTGGTAAAAGTATCCGTGCATATTACTCCAGTGTAAATTTTGGCTTGGTTTTATGCAAATCTTCAGAAATCAAGCCATATTAAACTTAACACTAATTCCTCATATCCATATTTTCCCTTACAGATTACGATTTCCACTACGGCGAAGAAGGTACATCTGATGATCCATGTAAGTCAAGTTGCTTGAGAAATAAACCTTTAATGAGTAGCACATATAAAAAAAAGTGGATCTTTGACAAATTAATAATGCATATCCAAACGACGAATTTGAAACTCCATTCCTTAATTAGTATTTCAATGTAGGTTCCGAAATTTACAAAGGACCAAAAGCTTTCAGCGAGCCCGAGACAAGAGCCTTAAGAGATTACCTTATTGAATTAAAAGAGAAGAACAGCGGTACGGGCTACTTTACTTTGCACAGGTATTCATTACTACAATCAAAAATTTTATTGTGACTTTTCATATTTTTTACAGAGGAATAACTATGCATTTTACTTTACAGTTATGGGACATATTGGTTGACACCTTGGGGGTAATTACCTATTACTAGCATTTAAATATAAATAAATTTTTTGAAAATTTATTCGCCCTTAGATACACGAGCCTGTAGCTCAAACTCAATTCATAGGTGAAATAATTGAAAAATTATTCTTAATTTAGGTACACAAGCCAATTGCCTACTGATTACAAAGAATTGGTAATTTGTTATGCTAACATTACTTCTAAAGGTAAATAGCAACAAAATAAACTTTACCTGTCCGTATTATAGGTCAGAGTGGCTAATACAGGAGCAGAAGAGATATACAAACATTATGGGACAAAATATAAGGTTGGAACATCAACAAACGTTTTGTATGCAGCTGCTGGAGGTAAGTAGACATTTAGACATGGATGTACGATGTACTATTATATGTATGTAGTCAATGCGATCGGGGAGACATTTTCAGTTGATTAATTTCATTATTTCACTGTGTGACAGGATCGGATGACTACGCCAAAGGAGTTCAGGGTTTCAAATATTCGTACACTTTAGAATTGAGAGACAAAGGGAAGCATGGGTTTGTTCTACCACCTTCTCAAATAGGGCCAACGTGTTTTGAAACGTGGAATGGTTTACAAGCTGCAATTAAGGCGATTTAAGTAGTATATTACTTGAACATACCTAAAGTATTTTGATATTTATACTACTTAGAAATATTTATGCAAAGCAACAATAATGGTAACATAATTTATAACTAACTTTGCAAACCTAATAAAGGATTTACATAACTAACCCAATAATTTATTTGTATGTAAGTCTATGTAAATGAAATAAATGTTTAAACATTAAACACTTTAGGTATATTGCTTAAATTTATTACGTGAGTGACTTGAACAATTGAAAAGATAACTTATGTAATCTACAGATTGTAAAGAGAAAACTTGAAACTGAAATGATGTTATAGATAAAAATACACAGGGCACAGTTGGTTATATACCATAAGTATTCTTCGTTCTATTGAGCTGTTGAATAGCACTATGAAAAACGAAATAATACAGTTACCACTAAATATTCTATGATAAATGAACAAAATAATCGGAAGTTACAGTATTTCTAAGAGATTTGTCAACAAAGGTAATTCTAGCCTTATTTTTTGTGATGCAATTAGCCTGCCAGTAAATCAAAGTTTACAAGGAGGGCACGGAACTCTTCACGGGCGAACTATTTTTCAAATCATCCGTGATAATATTATCTTTTTCAGCCAACAAAACATTTTCTTTGTTATCGGGGAGAGTGGTTTCTTCGATACCTAACATAGCATTTTCTCCTTCGTTGGACTGAATATTTTCGGGAACAGAATTTCCGGCTGTATTAATTGCTTCACAAGAAGACTTAACATGTTCTTCATCCGAAATCTCAACACCAACATCACCAGAAATCTTAATTTTGTCGTCACCAGGAGGATTGACATGTTCTTCACTAGCAGACTTAACCTTTACCGCACCGGTAGACTTACCATTTTCTCCAGTAGAATTAACGTTTTCCTCCATAATAGAATTAACAGTTTCCTCAATAGTAGAATTAACATTTTCCTCAATAGTAGAATTAACATTTTCCTCAATAGTAGAATTAACACTTTTCTCAACAGTAGAATTAGCATTTTCCTCAACAGCAGACTTAACTACATTTCCATTACAGGCTAAAATATTGCCGTTTCCGTTACCGCAAGATCTAATATCTTTCTCGTTAACCGGAATAATATTTTTTGTGCTAGCGGGCTCCACAGCTTTTGCGTTACCAGACAAAAATAATGGTTTGGCACCTCCTAAACTTGAAAACTTCACTTTCATTTTTTCGTACTTCTCTCTTTCTGATTTTGACACTGATGGTCTAGTTCTTGTAAAAGCATATTCAAAGTGACGTTTGGAAACCTTTAGGTCCACCTTATTCTCATTATTTGGTTTATGTTGTGCACAGTCAACATTATTCAGAATAAGCTCACGGAAGGCAGCAATTGACGCTTCTCTAACAAGTGCAGCTAAATCAGCTCCCGTATAATTGCTGCACAAGTCGTTGTCAGAAATTTCTTCCAAATTTACATCTTCGTCAAGCACGGGTTTTGTTCCCTTCTGTAAAAAGATGCAAAATCCCAAAATAAAATTTTAGTTATCAAAAATTTATTGGTATGTCCTTTTGTTACTACGAGTTCTCACTTTCGTTATTGCTTTCAAGATTTCCAATCTGTCTTTAGCACTTGGAAAGTCTACAAAAAATATTTTTTCCAATCTGCCAGGCCGCAAAACAGCAGGGTCGATTATGTCTGGTCGATTTGTTGCAGCCATAACAAAAACACCTAACCTACTCTCCATCCCATCCATTTCAGTCAAAAGTTGATTAACAATACGACTTCCAGAACCACTCTGTAGTAAAACGAATATTTGAATATCATGAATGATTTAAAATGCAATAGAATTCGTATATCAATTCAAATGCAATAGAATTCGTATATCAATTCAAATGCAATAGAATTCGTATATCAATTCAAATGCAATAGAATTCGTATATCAATTCAAATGCACTGTCAGTGTATTATTTGGTTGAAAAATAACCTCTGCAACTTCACTTCGTCGAGGGCAAAGCGCGTCCAACTCATCAAAAAATATAACACAGGGAGCAGAATTTCTGGCTCTAAGAAAGCACTGGCGAACAGCCCGTTCACTTTCACCAACGTACTAGGGTCACAATTCAAACAGTTAGGTCACCAAACATAAGTTTGAGCTTGCATAAAATAGGTAATCTGCATCTGCGTGGCACGTTTGTCTAAATACATTATTTTACTTCATTATTTGCAATTACATACCATATTGAGTAGTTCAGGTCCTTTCACTGATATAAAATTAATGCCAGCTTCGTTTGCTACGGCTTTCGCCAAGAGAGTTTTACCTTAAAACAGAAATAAAAAAATAATTTCAATGTTGAATATATACTATATATTATACATTATAGATTTGTTGCGAATACTTACCGACACCAGGAGGTCCACAGAGTAATGATCCAGCTGGCGTATTCAGTCCAAGAGCTAAAAATGCGGAAGCATGTTTTACAGGTCCCTGTTAGAGAAAAGTTATAAATTATTGCGCTCCATAAATCACATTTTAATTGTCTATAAGTATGATTTTTAAGTCGTAGAAGTAGAAGTATTACCAGAATGGCTACTTGGAGTTCGTCTCTGATATCTTGCAAAGCACCAATATCATCCCATGTTATGTCAGGAACAGTTGCAAATCCCTCCCGTTTGGAAGATGGTTGAACATTTTTCAGAGCCCCTACGAAATCTTCCATCTTCATATACAATCCATCTAACTGAGATTGGCTTAAAGGGGCCATGTCTTTAATCCATCTTAATGGCGACTCATTGAGATTATTTTGCGTATCAGTCTTATCAATTAGAGATGTTAATTTTCCAGACGTTATAGGAACTAAATTAGGCTGAATAATTTCTGTAATATCCATATCATTATCAACGTCATTTTCTTTCAGGTTGTCAGTTTGATTGACCAAAATATCCAGCTTGGTAAGGGCTTTATTGACAGCTTGAACAGCTGCTTCTCTAGTTAAAGCCTGTAAATCCGCTCCTACATAGCCAGGGGTTAGTTTTGCTAAAAGTTCAAAGTCAAAATTTGTGGGCAACCGGAGTCCCCGGCTAATGACGCGAATAATTTTCTCTCTTGCTCGTACATCAGGAATCCCTAAACATATTTCTCTGTCAAATCTTCCAGCCCGACGAAGACCTGTATCGATTGCTTCAATTCGATTGGTAGCACCAATTAAGAGTACTTGATCACCCTTTTCCTTAGTCGCCAAATCTATATTACAAACAATGCACACAAATTAAAAACGATAAAAGGAACACCAACGTAACTTAATAATTACACGGCAACCTTACCATCAATGCAAGCCAATAACTGAGCTACAATACGGCGCTCCATCTCTCTCTGTGCTGTTTCTCTTTTTGGAGTAATGGCATCAATTTCATCAATGAACACAATGCATGGGGCCAAACTTAGAGCCTGATTAAACAAATCTCGAATGTTGCTTTCAGATTCGCCAGAAACCCCTGATATTAGTTCGGTGGCTGCCATTTTTAACATAGGCATTCCAAGTTCCTTTATTTATTAAAAACCTGTTAATTCTGTTATGCCCCAACAAAAAAGTTTTAATGCTTCATTAAGTTTTAAGTAAACACAGCTTACCCCAGCGATGGCATTTGCCAACAAAGTTTTTCCGCAGCCTGGAGGTCCGTGACTGAAATTTCGACATTGAAAGAAAAATAGCAATTAGAATATGCTTTGTATAACTGTGGACTATGAACTACTATGATGATAATATTTAACGGACATCATTCCTAATTTTATGTTATATTGGATTGAACTTAAAAATTGAAAAGTGATGTCCAATATGATATAGAAGCAACTGAATGTATAGAAAAAGTTGTAATGGATCACTTACAGCAAGAATCCTCTAGGTGGGGTAACACCCAAACATTTATAAACTTCAGGATGTTTCAAATGCATCAGAAGTTTACATATTTCCTAAATCATTAATAAATTAAATTAATGCACGAAATGAAATGTTATTACGTTTGGTAAAGCAGTTAAACTGCACTGCAATACATTTAATGTTAACCTCTAAAATGTTTTCGCTTCCAGCAAAATCCTCCAGCTTATAGGAAGAATTTCTCGTTACCGTCATTTCTCTCTTCAACTTTTTTGGATTACTCTCAACTTTTTCAATTTCATTTTTGTCTGGTTTCCTTTTAACACCTCGTCTGCTTTCAACATCCTCAGAAATAGAACTATTACGTGAAGTTTCCTTTACTTTATTCAATTTGTCGGTCAACGTTTGCTCTGGACGAAGAGGCATCTGAATTTGACTGTGGCCTTTGTTGCCCACTCGACCACCAGCATCATTTACGCTCGTCAAACTTACAGTTAACTGACTTGGTATATTTTGCGGAACATTTCGGGCTGCTGCTATTCTTGGCGATTGGTGTTCTGATCCGGATGAGCTTATTACACTTTTATCAGCAGCAACTTCTTCAATTATTTCTAAGTCATTGTCACTGTCGGTACTAGTTTTGTCTGCAACCGTAGAACCATTAAGGCGTGGTATAACCCCAGATGCTTCCGATCTTGGTGCAAAACTCTGAGGAGGTAATACATTTGTCATTTCAGCAACCGGTGTTGGCGAACTAGACAACAAAGAAGGACTCCGCTCTCGCTCCTCTCTCCTTTTCTTTGGTGTGCTGGTTTGATTTATAACTTGCGTTTTGTTCAGATACGTAATCTGACTTCCTGAAGACTTACTGCTAGTAGAATACACAATAGGCATGCTACTCGTATGGCTAGATTTTGTAGACTGTTCCTATAACCGAAAATTAAAACATGTTATTTAGGACAAGAACTCACGAGACATTAGCTGGTGCTTTCTTTAAATTACTTACTGCGTTGTCTGTGGTTGTACTTTTAATTACACTTAATTAAATAAAATATTTTTGTAGTTTTTGCTCAGATAATGCAAGAAATTCTTCGAATTTTGTTTACCTATTGAAAGAAATAAAAATAATAAATCCATACCTCAATTTCTATGTCACTGTCAGAAGAAACATCAATGTTTTGAATAGGTCTTTGAGACGGTAATGTATTAACCGATTGAGAAGACGACTCTTGACCTTGACTACTATTTGCAGTTTTTCTTCTGCAATAATCTTCATAAGCTAATAAAATAAACACAACTTTAGGGTGCGTGCTGCTTGCATACAAAAAATACAAATATTATTTGGCTACGAAAATGTAATGCAATGGAAAAATGACCACCTCTATGAACAAGTCCGGCGAACGCTTGTTTCTTCATACGACTGTAGCGAAATGATCTGGACTGTAATTTTTCAATCATATCTTCAATGCTTATATAGGACAATTGCCAGTTTTCTGATAGATACTGGAATTATATGCATAGGTACTATTACTATAAACATTACAAATTAATTTTTATTTCGCCATTTAGGTTGATTTCATTAGTTGGATTTTACTGATTCAAAATTTTTTTCATATTGCACGCATGCTATGTTAAAAATTGTTTTACCATCAGCATATTAAGAGAAATGTTAGATTGGTTAGATAACATGTTAAATACTTAACGCATGGTGCATTATAGACCGTAGGCCATATATCTATTTTTCTATTGATGATATAATGACGTATTCTATAATTTTAATGAGTGATGAATAGGATTTCTTAATTCAAATAAAAATCTTTACCTCTTCTACAAGTTCAACAAGATCTGGATCTCGCTTCCGTTTTCCAAAATTAGGATCTCCAGTATTCATTTCTAGGAATACATAAACAATTTTAATGGCCTGAATGCCTGAATACATTAATACATATACCGCTAATCGTGTATAACGCCGCCTATGTTTTGCGCCTATAATATTTAGTATTATATGGTATTATTTCAGTTTATATTTTAAACAATTAATTATTCACATGAAAGGTATCAATAGGTTTTGGAAGTTAAAACATTATTTTATATGCAAAATTCCGAAATTTACTCAACTGGTTTGCAAAAAGATCGACGATAACTTAGTCAATCGACAAAGGCAATATCAACTGCAGTATTGTGGCAACTGACCAGGTTAGTTCCAATAAGACAGGAAATAAGAAAGTAAGTGACTGCTAAAGACTTCCGGGCGAAACTTTACAGATGTGCTGCTGCCTGTCGTGCCTGTGTGTCCACCTCCAACCTAAAGCAGGGTACAGTCACAATGTCACAATGTTTGAATTGAGTCTCGCCAATTGAATTGACAAGTAATGCGTAATGCATATAAAATCAGTGCAGCTGTATTTCACCTTCACCTTTAAATTGTACAATATAGGCCTCCCCAGGATGGAGAAATGACTAACGCATGGAGTCAAACGCTTCACTAAAAAAGTAAATTTTTACTTTAAAATTTTAACCTACATTATAAACTCACATCTACGGCAAGCATATTAGAGATGAGTTGAGTACTGTAAAATGCAAACAAAAAAGTTTCCTACATATCTAATTTAAATATGTAATCTGTAAATCTGTATTAAATCAGAACCTGAAAACAGCAAAGATACTCTCACATGTCACATGGAATAACAAAATGCAGTCGTATTCGTATCAGTCTACACCAGTGTGAAGTTATCGACAATTTCTTAAAATAGCCCATAGTGAAAAAAATGTGCAATTATTCGTGCAACAGATGACTTTTAACAACGTTTTATACATAATTAAACATAATTTATGTACTTCAAATTTAAATTACCATGACACGTTAAAAACAGCCCATTTTCTAAAAAAAATTAAATAAATATTAATTGACGTATTTTATTTTTCTCATTTACACTAGTTTAGCGGAACTTGTGACCACACCAAATTGTTCACACAACATTTCTACGTTCAACAAAAATTACCAACATGCACGTTGCCGGCGTTATAAGAAAGTTATCACCACCCAAACTTGACCATTTTCAAAATTTTCAAAGTTTTTAATTTTTTTGACCCAGTTACCCAAGTTTAGCGGAACTTGTGACCACACCAAATTGTTCACACAACATTTCTACGTTCAACAAAAATTACCAACATGCACGTTGCCGGCGTTATAAGAAAGTTATCCCCACCCAAACTTGATCATTTTCAAAATTTTCAAAGTTTTTAATTTTTTTGACCCAGTTACCCAAGTTTAGCGGAACTTGTGACCACACCAAATTGTTCACACAACATTTCTACGTTCAACAAAAATTACCAACATGCACGTTGCCGGCGTTATAAGAAAGTTATCCCCACCCAAACTTGATCATTTTCAAAATTTTCAAAGTTTTTAATTTTTTTGACCCAGTTACCCAAGTTTAGCGGAACTTGTGACCACACCAAATTGTTCACACAACATTTCTACGTTCAACAAAAATTACCAACATGCACGTTGCCGGCGTTATAAGAAAGTTATCCCCACCCAAACTTGATCATTTTCAAAATTTTCAAAGTTTTTAATTTTTTTGACCCAGTTACCCAAGTTTAGCGGAACTTGTGACCACACCAAATTGTTCACACAACATTTCTACGTTCAACAAAAATTACCAACATGCACGTTGCCGGCGTTATAAGAAAGTTATCCCCACCCAAACTTGATCATTTTCAAAATTTTCAAAGTTTTTAATTTTTTTGACCCAGTTACCCAAGTTTAGCGGAACTTGTGACCACACCAAATTGTTCACACAACATTTCTACGTTCAACAAAAATTACCAACATGCACGTTGCCGGCGTTATAAGAAAGTTATCCCCACCCAAACTTGATCATTTTCAAAATTTTCAAAGTTTTTAATTTTTTTGACCCAGTTACCCAAGTTTAGCGGAACTTGTGACCACACCAAATTGTTCACACAACATTTCTACGTTCAACAAAAATTACCAACATGCACGTTGCCGGCGTTATAAGAAAGTTATCCCCACCCAAACTTGATCATTTTCAAAATTTTCAAAGTTTTTAATTTTTTTGACCCAGTTACCCAAGTTTAGCGGAACTTGTGACCACACCAAATTGTTCACACAACATTTCTACGTTCAACAAAAATTACCAACATGCACGTTGCCGGCGTTATAAGAAAGTTATCCCCACCCAAACTTGATCATTTTCAAAATTTTCAAAGTTTTTAATTTTTTTGACCCAGTTACCCAAGTTTAGCGGAACTTGTGACCACACCAAATTGTTCACACAACATTTCTACGTTCAACAAAAATTACCAACATGCACGTTGCCGGCGTTATAAGAAAGTTATCCCCACCCAAACTTGACCATTTTCAAAATTTTCAAAGTTTTTAATTTTTTTGACCCAGTTACCCAAGTTTAGCGGAACTTGTGACCACACCAAATTGTTCACACAACATTTCTACGTTCAACAAAAATTACCAACATGCACGTTACCGGCGTCGTCTAATTTGACATTCAGAAAGGCCATATTCCATGAATTTTTTTAAACGATGAAAAATTTTTGGAAGAAACGACAAATGTAGTTTATTTCTGCAATTTGTGAAACAGTTGATGAAAACCACAATTCTACCTTCCTGGCTTACTTTGGTGTACCTGAGTATTTTTATAAGCCATGTTTTCTGTAAGCATATTCTTTCATGCCTATTATTAGCATTGCTGAATTAGTTCACTATTTCCTATATAGGTTCGACGTTCGCGCAACGTGTAAAAAAATGCCTAAATGTAAAATACTATTTTACACAATTGTATGTGTAAATGTTTGATAGGCAAAGCAAAACTAAAATTCAATTTTTTAACAAAAAAATATGATGTGGATAATGAAAACAGTAAATGGGGAGTTAGTAAACCATTGAATCTGCACCACGTGCGGTTTGGGACTGCTCATTTGAGATTTTCGCAACATTTTATTTCGTTCTGCTTGTTTAATTATTTCTTTGTGAATGGTTTGCTTCGCTTAAAAATTTTGTGCTTATGTTATACCCGTTTATTTCAAAATCAATAGAAACAATAACTAATGTAAGGTGAGTATGTTTTGTAGTCTGCAAATCTTTTTGTGGATTTAATTTTTTATTTACATGAGCAAATTCATTGGCAGGTAGTCCGTTTCACCCTGACGTAATTTTGGTAGGCTTCTAATGTGTTCCTAATGTATATTAATTATATTAATAATTTAAAAAACTTTAAAATAATTCGTTCTTTTTAAAGATGCAAACTTCTGGAGATTTGTTGAAAGCCATTTTGATTGTACATTAAGTTTAGTAGACGTAATGATTAACAATGTGTTGAAAAAAAATTTGAACAGAAATAGGACATTACAGAAAAGGGTTATGAGCACTGAAATACTAAGCACTTTTATTTATCTTTTCTTCCCTTTAGTTTCTTACAAATTCCCAAATTATTCGCCTTTATTTCCATGTCTTTCAATTTCGGATATAATGGGTCTTGTTTTGACATTTGGACTCCTCTATGGCGAAGAAGTTGGTTCATTGGTTTGCCTGTACATGTGTTGCAGTCATAGCAATTGTAGACATTACGAACCCTATTTTTACGTCCGTCTGATTTTGATTGGCTCTCTAAGAAGTTTATGGAACATTGAGTCATTATAAGGCCCTTAATTACGAAACCTATTAATTAATTTTGCATTATTAATACTTTGAAAGAAACTCACTACTATCGTTCGTATTGGAGGCAACTGAAGTTGGGGCCATACGATTTTCGTCAATCTGTTGACTATCAGAGTTGTTAATTGTCGATTTCGTAATAACACTTTCCCATCGATTAACCGAATTGTCAACACTGACTGAAATATGAAAAATATAAAAGTTCAACGCTTCTCTACTGATAAACAGAAATATGCAAATTGATCTATAGAAAAGTAAAAGCAGTTGCACAACACTTCACATTGCTGTCCTTACCGTTAACATCTGGAAGATTTTCTTCCAAATCTGCAACATAACAAAAGTTTGTATTGTAAGCTAAAATTAAAACATTTTGTTGATATCGAAATATCTTTCATAAATTCAGTAAGGACAATTGAAATTTTTCATAGAATAGTCACCATTATCGTCTTCAGTAGACAGAGCGGAAGTGGGTCTCACATGATTTTCTTCAGTCGGTAGAGTGACAGGTAGAGTGACAGAGCTACCCATTTGCGGAGGATGAATCTCTATTTCCCATCGAGAAACCGAATTGTCAAGTGCACCTGAAATGTCAACAATTCCCAACTTAAAGTTCAACGTTTACCTCTATTGTTGAACATAATTAATATAAATGGCTTAATAGTGCAGTTGCATAGCTCTTGACCATCAGTTGCATAGCACTTCACATTACTGTACTTACCAATAATATTCAAATTACTTTCCTCAAAATCTGCAAAGTAACAAAAATGTACAATGTGTGCTAAAATATAATATTTCCTGCCGACGAAATATATACATTGCGTATGTATAGCTAGTTGATATGTTGAATAGTCAACTTATACCATTACCTTTTCCATTGGACACAACGTAAGTGGGAGTCACAGAATTTTCATCAATCGGTAGAGTGATAGAATTTCCAATTTGCGGTGGCGAAATTTCTATT